>JAMQGT020002301.1:0-10323 GCA_024447675.2 Pterophyllum scalare | reverse complement strand
TATGTTATGTGATGACTCCTTGGTACATATGCTAATCTGAGACTGTATGTTTTATTTATATTACTGTGGGGTAATTTTTATTTCAGTAATTTTACACAAATATGGGAAGGACTCAGATACTCAGATTGGCCTGCACTGTTCACTGTTGAATTCATTTCAAAGTAGGCATGTAGTAATACCTCTGTTTGGGGGTTTCCTTTGTTATAAAAGGTAAATATAGAAAAAGAATAAAACTTTATAAGCTGTGTTATGTTTTGTGGCTCCAGATGACTTTTCTTTGGTGGAAGAGGGGGCAAAATGACTCTTTTGATAGTAAAGGTTGAAGATCCCTGGTATAACACATTCACAGCACTTGAAATGTGAGTGTTTTATCTGTTCAGGGTGTCGATGAAATTCATGTCATTATGAGTAGTGTACAGGTGTGTGTGTGTGCACACACAGGTAGATGTATGTTAATGTTCTGCTCTGTGTCCTGTTTTTCTCTTGTGGACATGAACACTGAACTTGAGTTTTTAAAAAGAACTGAAGCTGATTTGTCCTGCTTTGTTTGCCATACCATTCATACGCGCCTCACTTCCTGTTTAACCACTGATTGCTAAAGCACCTGTGAACCATCACTGATTGATCTCCTCCTCTTCCTCCATCACAGCGGTGGCTGGCGGCAGCCGACCTGCAGCAGGAGGTGTACTGTCATTTGGCCGTGTATGTACCCAGAATCTTCTGCTTGGGGCCGTGCGGTGGGAGGGAGGAGCAGAGGGAGGAGCAGAGGGAGGAGCTCGCCTGTCAGCTTCTGCTCCTCGCTCCACTTGAGTGGTTCCTGCTGGGGGAGGAGCCTGCAGCTGGGCTGGCACTGCTGCAGGAGAATAACCGGCCGTCAGCACTGTGTGGGCATGTATTCAAGGTGGGAGAACCCACCTACTCTTGCAGGTAGGAGGTGACACATGCACAGGTGACATAGGTAGCGCTGCTCAGGCGATAACGTGTGTGTGTGTGTGTGCGCAGGGAGTGTGCAGCTGACCCGACGTGTGTCCTCTGCATGCAGTGTTTCCTGGGCAGTGTTCACAAAGAGCATCGGTACAGGGTGAGCACACACACATGCACAGTTTGGTCATCATGGTTGCGTCATGTTAACATCCTGGAATAAGTGAAATAAAAGATTTTTTGGTGGACATCAGAGAAAAGCATGGTGGAAGATGCTGTTTAAGATAGAGAAAAATTATAAAATTTAAAATTAAACAAAATAAAGACTGTGAGAAAATAGTGAAAAGGTTATAAAGGAGGAGCTCAGTTTAAGAGAAAAAGTTAAATAAAGAAGCTCAGTGGATTAATAATCCTATATATAAATAAATAAATACAAGTGTTCTTGGTAAAGTAAGCCGAGTACTAATGATGCATTCAACAGCTGGACAGGTTCAGGTGACACTGAGGTGTGTGTATGTGTTTGTGACCACTAGATGACCACATCAGGAGGAGGCGGTTTCTGTGACTGCGGAGACACTGAAGCCTGGAAGACAGGTCCTTACTGCCAGAAACACACACCAGGAGACGGCAGCTGCGGCGCTCAGGAGGTGAGATGGACGGACAGATGTCTGTCACTCTGTCTGTGCCTTTGTAAGTCTGAATTGCTGCTTGCTAATTTTTTTCTTTCACAGAAATAAAATAATTTCTATTTAATTCAATTTTATTTATATAACGCCAAATCGATCCCTTTTTAACAGAAGAAACCTCCAGCAGAACCAAGCTCAGGGAGGGGCAGTCTTCTGCTGTGACTGATTGGGGCTGAGGGGAGGGAGACAGGACAATAGACACACTGTGGAAGAGAGCCAGAGATGAATAAATAATAACTTTTCTGTAATAAACAGAATCAGAAAAACAACATAAAAACCTCAGAAGTGACCCTCATGGTGCTCAGACTGCCCACTCAGCCTAATACTATCCACTGAGTCACTCTGTAATGAGCTGTTTCTCGCTGCATGTTTTGATCAGGGGAGGCAGCAAGTGGATGACTGCTTGCTAGTGCTAATAGCCGTGCCTAATTGCTAATTATGGTTATAGGGAACAGTTCTGATAGTGAATCGGTAAAATGCTCAGCTTGGTGCAGTACAGGGCAGTCAGTCACTGGCTAGAACCCTGGTTGTGTTTTAGCGAGTACAGGTTTTTATTTGGGTAAAAATATAGTAAAAAAAAGGTCCGTCTGTCTGTGAGCTCACTCTGCTGTTTGTCGCTCTAGGACCCCGTAACTCAGCTGCCTGATGACATGGTTGGCCGCGCGTTAAGCATCTTCTTCATCATCCTGAAATACGCTGTTGACCTGCTGACCTGGGAGCATGAAGACCTGCTGCCAACAGGACTGGAGCCGCCGTATGCACACTTTACCTTTATCTGAGACATGTGACAGGAAACATATCATACTGTAGTATTCACTGTGTGTGTGTGCGCATGTGCATGTGCATGTGTACAGGGAACGAGAGGACACCTACTACTGTATGCTGTTCAATGATGAAGTGCACACATATGAGCAGGTGATCTACACCCTTCAGAAAGCCGTCAACTGCAGCCACAAGGAGGCCATGAGCTTTGCCACCACCGTGGACCGAGATGTCAGTACACACACACACACACACACACACACAAAGAGGAGCTGTGATGAGGAGCTTCAATGATAATATCAACATTTCATCTGAAATCTTGATAATATAAGAATTTGCTCTGTGTGTGTTTGCAGGGCAGGAAGTCGGTTCGATATGGGGACTTGCAGTTCTGTGAACAGGCCAAGTCTGTTATTGTGGTGAGTGTTTACTTATGGATTAGGGTAAAAGTTTCCTCTTCAGCCATATGAACATCTGATTGGGTGTGAGGGGAACATGTGGAGGGTTCAGTCCTCTCTGAAAGATCGAGAAAACAGTTCATCAGATTAAAGAGATGAACATTAGTGATTCTATCATCTAGGGTTCATAATCTGATTGTAGTGCTTCTTATGTACCCCTGAACTGAGATACAGCACTCTGGGTTAGTTCCCTTTAAAAACACACAACTAGGGAAAAACATACCCTCTTGGATACTGTAACTGAAAGTAAAATTTCTGGCAAATTGTTGTGTGAGTTTAACCTTTTTACTTACTTACTAGTTTAACCTTTTACTCATAATGCCACAAATCCCTTAGATTCTAATAATCCCCTTATTACTCCAAGAAATGAAAGAGGGTAATGGTGCCAAAATTATGGTATTTATTTACATTAGCCACATGCCAAAAACCCACCCACTGAAACAGCCTGGTGGTGGTTACTCAGTGCAGCAGAGGTTATTCCTTAACCTTTAAACACATTTACATCTGTGGGCCCACATGAAGTGAAAAGAACAGAAATAATAATGTAAAAGCTGGCAATACCAAAACAAACCCATTGCAGGCTTGAGCATATGACGTTGGAGTAGTTAATGGCATCAGCTGTCAACAGATTGACATGTAAACCTTGAATATCAGCTTGTTTTATCAAGATATCGCTTAGTTGCAAAAAGTGCTCCAAAGTTTCTGTTGCTGCTGCTCTACCAGCAACTTGCCTTGCTAGCTGTCAGCTGACCAGGCTAACGAGGATCGCTTTACCCAGAGAGAACGCCCGACTCCCAGCACATTCTTTTTAAACCCCCGCTGGCTTTCACTACTGAGTGGAAGTTAAACACAGATATAACTCCCTCAGATGATCTCTAACGGCTGATGTTTGGTTTATTTCAGTGTTTCATTTGTTCCTGAGCAAATCGGTTTGGCTGAGATTAAAGTTAAGCATCATAACTGGATAGTTTTATTCAACATTAATGTCTCACTAGAGAGCTGTTAATATATTTGGAAATTAATTAATTAAAATTAATCATTCACCCATCTGTATTCCTTGATGTTGAAATGTTATTCTTTTTTAACAGCTTATTTTGAATTAAAGAAATAAAATTAAACCACAAAAAGGAGGAAAAGTTTGGCTTCATTATAACAGCTGCTTTTCCTCAGCTGTGCTTTGCATTGTCACGGGTGCTAGGCGACACGAGGGATGCTGAGGTGAGGGCAGGCAACGCTGATGTGAAGGCTAGACTGTCCAGTTTCACAGCTGCTCACTTCCGGGCTTTGTGTTCTTCGTGGGCTGCGAAGGACCCGGTCTACGTAGGCCGGGTCCTTCGAAAGATGCAGCCCCTGAATTTGGACACAGCTACAGTCTCTCAAAAGCTGTTAGCTAGTCGCTATCAGCACATGTCTGGCACCCACTATGAAAATGTGAAAATCTTCGGGGTTACATGATGAAATGTGTGCACACAGCGAGCAGCTGCAGACCTGCTGGATGTTTCTTATTCCAGCAGATGATAAAACAGACCTCTCTGAGCTTGTACTTCAGCAGCATGGCTCCACAGGAAGAGAGTCCAGCTGCTCTGTTTTATTTACAATCATAACCTCATCCAACGATAGGAGCAGGGAGGTGATCTGTCCGTCAGCGATGTAACATTTTGAACCAAAATTGATGAAACTTTGTGGAAATATTCCTCAGGGTTATTTTTCTTAAAACAATGGAAATCTCACTTCCTCTCTCCCCCAGAGGAACACCAGCCGTCAGTCGAAGCCTCTCCGGGTTCAGGTGATGCACTCATCTGTTGTTGCTCATCAGTGTTTTGCTCTGAAGGCTCTCAGCTGGTTGGGTCAGATCATTCAGTACTCTGGTATGTGTGGATTTCATTACCCACAATCTCTTTTCATTCTTGCTGCTGCATTTAGTGACTGTGGACTCTGTTTCAGATGGTCTGAGGAGGATCCTGTGTCAGGTGGGCCTGCAGAAAGGTCTGGAGGGAGAGAACTCCTCGCTGGTAGACCAGCTGATGCTCAGCGACTCCAAGATGTGGAAAGGTAACCGCTTGGGTGGCCATGATCCACAACACTAACTTGTGTACAGTGTCAAACAGTATGATTTTAGCAATCAGTAAATCCTATCAAGGCACAAAGCAAAGATGTAGGGCTAAGATTTACTCTATAACTAGCTGGAATTTAGTTGCACGGCGGTCTCCTCACTGCTTTAGTCAGTTCTAATTCACCCTTGGCGCCCGAGCATGCAAGCTGAGGTCAGCTGATCTGCAGTTTGTTGTGTCTGCAGGAGCGAGGAATATCTATCACCAGCTGCTCATGAACAGCCTCCTCATGGACCTCAAGTACAAGAAGATCTTTGCCATCCAGTTTGCCAAGGTAACACACCTGTGCAACATATCTAATCTATTCTCACCAGCCACCTCAGTAGGTACACCTTGCTCATACTGGGTTGAATCCCCTTTTTGCCTTTAGAGCTGCTTTAATTCTTCATGGCTCTGATTCAACAAGGTGCTGGAAATGTTCCTCAGAGATGCTGGTCCATGTTGACATGACAGCATCATGCAGTTGCTGCAGATATGTCAGCTGCATCTAATATGTGAATCTCACACTGCATCACATCCCTGAGGTACTCTACTGGACTGAGATCTGGTGACTGTGGAGGCTGTCTGAGTACAGTTTCATGTTCAAGAAGCTAGTTTGAAATGATCTGAGCTGTTGCCGTCCTATCAGCTTGAAGCAGTCTTGTCCTAGTAGAAGCTGAATAACCCCCTGACCTCAGTTTATTCTCTGGCAGCAACTATTTATGGAAAAATCCTCTGAAGCTCAATGTAACAGCCTCAAAGATCCTTAAACATCCTCTAACACCCTCAGACATCCTTAAAAAGCCTTAAATAGGCTATTTCACATGACCTCAGACCACCTTAGATATTCTCAGACAACCTCTAAACAACCTTAAACAAACTCCTCATCCCATTAACATTGTTCGACCGATGTGAGAGCAGCAGGTTTGAGTGTTTCTGCCCTGAGGACCTCGAGCCTGTAAATGCTGAGCTCAGAGGATATTATAGTCAGCATTAAAACCAACTTCCTGTGGACGTGAAGCCTCATTCTGACATCAGAGATGAGGTCAAACTCAGTCTAAACATATGTGTTCAGATCTCACTGAGGTCTCACTAATCAAATTGATTGTCCTTTAATCAAATCTGACTGGATTTGATTAAAGGACTAATTTCCTTTTCTTTGGTTCAGTGAGCTTCATTTTTAAAAATGCCCTTTCAGTGAAAGACTTTAAAAAGAGTCAGTGTGTGGGTGGGTGGGTGGGTGGGTGGTGGTGATGGTGTTGGTGGGGTGTCAAGTGGACAGCAGCAACCTCTGACCTGGAGGTGAAATGTCCCCCCCCCCAGAACTACAGATGCTTGCAGACAGATTTTATGGAGGACGACCACGAGCGAGTGGTGTCAGTGACATCACTGTCTGTCCAGCTTTTCACCGTCCCAACTGTGGTGAGTACTTATCGTCCTCCTCCTGCGCCTCCACACACCTCTCTCTCCTCTGTGTCCCTCTCTCCTGCTGCTAGAATTACGAACGCTTGCAGAGCGACTACGTGAAAGACGACCACGACCGTGAGTTCTCCATCACTGACCTGTCAGTGCAAATGTTCACCGTCCCATCACTGGTGAGTTCAGCCGGCTCCCGCTTGAGGAGATGGTCATTGTACCTGCTGATGTCACACCTGATCATTCCATTTTTGCAACTGCTGATATCACACTGCACACCTGATCTGTTTAAAGTGGCTGCTTCACCCTCAGGTGGAGCGAAGCCTTGATGTCAGACAGCACTGAGAGAAACTTTATCTAAAGTCATCCGTGAAGTTTAATTTCAGACTCACACAAAAGATGATCAGCTGATCATTAATAATCATCAGTGATCAATCAGAGGGCAGCATGGTAGTACAGTGGTTAGTGCTGCTGCCTCACAGCAAGAAGGTCCTGGGTTTAAATCCATCTGGCTAGGACCTTTCTGGGTGGAGTTTGCATGTTCTTCCAGTGTCTGCGTGGGTTCTCCGGGTTCCTTCCAAAGTCCCAAGACATGCAGTTAGTGTGGTTAGGTTACTTGGTAATTCTGAATTGTCTATAGGTGTGAGTGTGAATGTTTGTCTGTCTCTCTGTGTTAGCCCTGCGACAGTCTGCTGACCTGTCCAGGTGTACTCTGCCTCTCGCCTTATGACAGCTGGGGTAGGTTCCCCCTGTGACCCTGAACAGGATAAGTGGAAGAAAATAAATGTATGGATTGGTAATCAGAGTTTAGTTCAGAAAACCTTTAAAAAGCTTTTGTTCTTCAGAATCCACCAAAATAAACATCACATGTAATTGATGGATATCATAACAGGTCTGACACTGAGCCCTGAGGAACTCCAGTCCTTAATGCTGTTTATTTTTACCCGTGTGTGTCTGTCATACATGCACTGCAGGCCCGAATGCTAATGGTGGAGGAGAACTTAATGACCACCATCATTAGAACCTTTGTGGATCACCTCCGCCACAGAGACCTGCAGGGGCGCTTCCAGTTTGACCGCTACACCGCTCAGCAGGCCTTCAAGTTCGGACGAGTCCAGAGTCTCATTGGAGACCTCAAGTGAGCACCTATTACACACCAGTTAGAGGCCAGTTCTTCTGCGTTGAATTTATGTTGTGAAAACAATGTCCCTATGAGCTGTGTTCTGTAGTCTCATCTTTGTTCATGAGCCTAAATGGTGTTGGTGAGTGTAGATCAAGTTTTAGGATGAAACCAGTCCTCCCAGTGTAACTATTGCCTCTGTCTGCAGGTACGTCCTGATCAGCCCTCCATCTGAGTGGAGTGATCAGCTCAGACTCAAGTTTCTGGAAGGTTTTGATGCTTTTCTGGAGCTCCTCAAGTGCATGCAGGTAATGTGGAGATGTTGTGAGGTTTACCTGTACAAATGCAGGCCGAACGCCTCTGAGTATGTCTCTCTACAGGGCATGGACCCAGTGGTGAGACAGGTGGGGCAGCACATTGAGATGGAGCCTGAGTGGGAGGCAGCATTTACACTGCAGATGAAGCTGACCAATATCATCTCCATGATACAGGAATGGTGCTCCACTGATGTGAGACCACACACACTGCTAAAAAAAATGCTACATGTAACACGCTAAACATGTTACATGAAACATGTAGCGTGTTACATGTTGCACTACAATTTTGAACAACATTGAGTAAGCCAGCTGATCTTTGCTTTTTATGTGCATGTGTGTGTCAGGAGCGTGTACTGATCGAGGCCTACAAGAAGTGTCTGAGCGCGCTCAGTCACTGTCACAGCAGCCTCCCAGATGGTGAGCAGCCAATCAGCTTGAGCTTGGCAGGTCACAGCGTGGAGACTTTCAGGTACCAGGTGTCTCAGGACAAAGTTTCCATACATCTGCCGGTCTGCAGGCTTCTGGCTGGTAAACACACACACACACATGCAGACACTTTTTAAAAGGCACAGCAAGTTTCTTCATTTCCTGTTTCAAGTTTTAAATCAATAATTAGACTGATTGATTACCTCTTCAGGTCTCCACGTCCTCCTCAGCAAAACGGAGGTGTCATCTCAATTCCCTGAGCAGCTCCCATTGGTCAGTCATAGATTGCTCATCACTGATCCTCTGATAGGAAACACGTTGATGCCATTTTCAAACCAATTAGATCCATTGATTATTGATAACTTGTGTCCTCAGGGTGAACTTAGCCCCCCCCTTCTGATTGAACTCCCCCTCCGTTGCCTGGTGCTCTGTGCCCAGGTGCATGCTGGGATGTGGAGGAGGAACGGATTCTCGTTGATTAACCAGGTGAGTTCCTACCTGTTTATCAATACTGAACGGATCAATACTGATTGACTAAGTTTCTCTTGTTTTTTGTGTTTCAGATTTATTATTACCACAATGTCAAGTGTAGAGTGGAGATGTTTGACAAGGACATCATCATGCTGCAGGTACAACTCTACTGGGACACCTCTGCGATTCTATCGATGCTGCACCGCACCCTCTCAAACCTCTGCCCACTCTATGAAGACTTTACCAACTTTACTGGAGACTCACTACTGACAGTCTGTGATGTTTGTGATTTGATGCAGGCGGGGGCATCGATGATGGATCCAAACCACTTCCTTATGATCGTTCTGAGTCGATTCGAACTGTTTCATGTTTTCAGCACTGCAGACATCAGGAAGAGATACAGAGAGGCCAATAAGGTCAGTGTACCTCAACATCACTGAAACACTCCAGGGCTACAGACCTTTAGAGGCTCTAATCCTAACACATATACATTTACTGATACTTATTTTATTCCTTCATTTTTTTTCAAATAGAACCCTAAAATCTGTGTAAAAGAGAACCTGCTTATGTGTAAAACAAAGTCCATTATGAAGTTCCTACTGTGTGCATGAGACTCAATTTAAGGAAGCTACAGGAGTTTATTAAATCTACAGCCACCTGTGGGCAACAGACAGGAAATCGGATATCACAGCAGGTCACTTTAACCTATTTTTGATTATTTACAGATTGTAATGGAAAATTAAAATCACCTCCAACATCACATCTGCTAGTCAGATCTTCACATAAAGCTGTGTTTAAGTTTTAAATGCCCAAAAATCTGCTTGCATTTGATGCTTGACTCATTAGAGTTTGGATGGCAAACTTCGACTGCAGATTAAACTGTGCAGGTGCACAACGGACCCTCCTGACTCTTCCTGACTCTGTCCTGTGTTTCAGGACCTGGTCCAGCAGAACACTCTGATCGAAGAGATGCTTCATCTCATCATTATGGTGGTCGGTGAGTTTGTCTCCTCTAAAAATAAAACTTCAGATTCAATTCAGTTCAATTTTACTTATATAGCGCCAAATCACAACAAACAGTCACCTCAAGGCGCTTTGTATTGTGGGTAAAGACCCTACAATAACACAGAGAAAACCCAACAGTCAAAACGACCCCCTATGAGGAAGCACTTGGCGACGGTGGGAAGGAAAAACTCCCTTTTAACAGGAAGAAACCTCCAGCAGATCCAGGCTCAGGGAGGGGCAGTCATCTGCTGCGACCGGTTGGGGCTGATGGGAGAGAGACAGGACAAAAGGCATGCTGTGGAAGAGAGGCAGAGATTAATAATAATGATTAAATACAGAGTGAAGTATAAACAAGTAAATAAAGGTGAATGAGAAGAAACAGTGCATTATGGGACCCCCCCCTTTAGCAGCCTAGGCCTATAGCAGCATAACTAAACGGTGGTTCAGGGTCATCTGATCCAGCCCTAACTATAAGCTTGATCAAAAGGGAAAGTTTTAAGCCTAACCTTGAAAATAGAGAGGGTGTCTGTCTCCCGAATCCAAGCTGGGAGCTGGTTCCACAGATGAGGGGCCTGAAAGCTGAAGGCTCTGCCTGCCATTCTACTTTTAAGTATCCTAGGAACCACAAGTAAGCCAGCAGTCTGAAAACGG
>JAMQGT020002300.1:0-18801 GCA_024447675.2 Pterophyllum scalare | reverse complement strand
TTGCTCTTATTTATCATTTTACAGTGCCATATCCGAGCCCTTAGTTTAGTATGTTTAGAGACGGCAGTATGTGTAGTTGTGTCCATCAGAGACTGCAGAGCAGTTTTTGGCATTACGCATCCTTAAAAAAAGATGGACGGGAAATATTTGTTTGTGTTAAACTATCCTACAGCTTCAGGTGCAGAAAAGCCATTTCTATAGATAAATGCAATTATGTGATCCTGTTGTGTGTGTGTGTGTGTTTTAATGGAAAGATGTTAAGAAAGAGACTAAAAGCTTGTGTTTCTGTGTGTGAGTACCTGAAAAATTTAAGTCATATACTTAAGCTTAGGGAAAGGGGTCCTGTGTGAACCCTCTCCCCACCCTCTGCCCATTAAATTCATATTCCATATCACTTAATATGAAGAGAGGATGTAAGCGTAGGATAGCAGGAATGTACTGATGGCGGGAATGGGTCCGAGAGGCAGCTGCTGCTTTTCTGAAGCATCAACCAGTGCCTGTGCTGTAAAATAGGACAGTGGTGGCAGGCCAGCAAATCCACCCACTCCAGCCCACGCCGTGTTGACACTGATGTGCGGGTTTCTATAGAAAAATATAGAAATGGATCTTAGAAACAAATGTGTTTTGGGATTTAACATATTTAAAATCAGTCAGTGTGTGAATTGGACATATGTGACAATGACTCCTTACAGCACCTGCTTGCATTGTTTAGTGATGTGTGTGTATAAATTTAAAAAAAATATAATTTCAATAGCAGTTTTTTAAGTAACTGTAATAAACATAAGGCTTTGCCTACTTCACATTTTTGCATCTTTAACTTGATAAAAATTCCTGACATTTTGACTGCCTGGCAGATGGAGCTGTTTGCCTCAATTATTTGTGATAGGCAGTCCCATTGTTTTTGTTTTTTGCAACTTTATATTCTTCTTGATTATGTCTTGAATAAAGGGATAGATAAAATAGTTGGAGTGGTGCAGTAGTTAGCACTGTTGTCTCACAGCAATAAGTTCCTATGTTTGAATCCACTGGCCGGCTGTGAGCCCTTTTGTGTGGAGTTTGCATGTTCTCCCTTGTCCCTGTGCTGGTTCAGTTCTCAGTGAGTACTTCGGCTTCCTCCTACAGTCCAAAGACGTGTTAGGTTAATTGGTGTTTGTAAATTGGCCATAGGTGTGAATGTAAGCATGAATGGTTGCCTGTCCTGCAACATCTTAGCTTGTTCAGTCCAGACCATTTATTACACACAAATTCCAGAGCCCTGCGTGACTGTGCATTTTCATGTTTTGGCCGTGCAACAACTCTGGTCCTTGCTGCTTTTATAACTGTGTTTCAGGTTCGACCTGCATAAAAAGGATATTAGGTACCAAAAAATAAGGTGTACATGCAAACAAACACCAGTTAGTGATGTCCCACCCACAATAGAGGATTAAATGAAAATCACTATATTCAGTTGACCTAAAGGGCAAAGTCTGTATGAAATCCCAGTATGAAAAATCAGCAATGCAGAAACCACAGCAATCATTCTGCTTAATTTTGGGTGCAGTTACTCTTCTTTTAAGTTGCTTTTGCCTGCATTTGTATTTGATAAATGAGTGTGGTGCTTCGCTGACTTTGTGCGTTGGTTGTGAGATCAATCGTCAGTACAATGCCATATTATACGCACTGTGCGCTAAAACTGCATCCTAATACTTATTAATTATCCTGTTTTGGACACACTGCAACACTATGGTGGAGTACCATTATGTTAAACCCTGGAAATGTTTACAATTCATTATGATTGTTAAAAAAAAAAGTCTTTTTATCTTTAGAGTTGACAAATCTTGCTCAATCTACTTTAGTCACACCCACACTCATAACATATGAGCACAACTTGCATGCTCTTTTCTTTACTCCTTTGTTTATATGAATTCCTGTGATTAACTAGTTGCAATCCTGTGGATGTTTCACCTAGTGAGATAAGATTGTACTCTGCATGGTCTTTGCTGTTGTGATGAGGCCTTGGAAAAAGTACCTCTGAAATATGAACATCCCACCCATAGTGTTTTCATTGCGGTTCATCATTTCAGTTTTATCTACATCGGATAAAAGGCTCACAGGTGCTGGAAATGCTACGTTTTTACAGTAAAAGGAAAAGCATTCCTTTTTAAAGACCATCCTTTAAATGTGCCCGCTAGATATTGAGAACACATGCAAGTTTCAGGTTGAGTCCAGCGTTTGAAAAGATGTATTTTGAATGTGAGGATTTTTTTCCCCCTCAGTCCAGAGAGCTTGTTACCTTGACAACAGCAGTGGATCCGTAGTGAGGGGAGCTGAGCGAGCGTGCAAGCCGAGCTTGCCGCGGCATGGCTGTGCCGAACAAACAAGCGCTGTCGCTAACTGTGTCACGAGTGCTGCTGCTGCTGCTGCTGCCTTCTCATTGCAGCCCTTCTCCCCCTACCCTCACTCCTCTTCTTTCTTTTGATATCAGGCTTTTATTTAGCTGGTTTGTTGTTCAGCTGGTATCCACCCTTCACAGCCATCCAGCAGACTTACCTTCTTGTTTTGTAAAGAAGCAGTTTGTCCCAACTCCCTGTTCCCTCTTTCACCCACTTATTCTCTGTATTTTTTTTTTTTTTTGCCTTCTTTCATGCTGATGCACGAGTGTATTTGGTGTCAAGATTTATTTTTTATTTTTTAAATGGAGCTGCCACTGTGGTGTGTACATTGGTGGCTCATGCTGGAGATGTGGAGGATCGCTGTATTCTGGTCCCTCCCTGCAGAAACTAGGCTTTATCAATAATGTAGATGTTTTTGAAGCGGAGATGTGTGCTGTGCATCTCTTTTTCTCTCTCCTCCCCTTGGCCCATCTTCCCTCCCCACAGCTGTCTCCCCACACCCTCCAGTGTCAGGTTTCCCCTCCAGTGTTTGCGCATAGAAGAGCAGATGACTGAATCTAATTAGTTAAAATATTACAATAAGGTCTGATACCTGATGCTTTGACATACTGCAGGCCGAGCCCAGGCTGTTACACTGAGCTGCTGTTGCTTCGTATTGTCTATCTCAGGCTCGATATAAGCATGGGTTTATCATCGACACCAACCATCCTCCAGATGCTATTAATGGTTTACATGTGACGTTGCATCCATATGGGGACACCCACCTTAAGGGCAAAGCAAGACTTTATTTCAGTGCAAGCCAATTTAATTTCATCAGGTTCATTTAGGCAAAATAGTGGTTACAGATAGCTGTTCCAGGGTTTCCACCAGAAAAGTCATTAAGGCTGTGACTGGGAATGGGGGAAGGAAGGAGGGGGGAGGGGGGGGTTTGCAATTTAATGTTGCATTCAATTACTGTGGCGTTATCCACCCGTGAAACGGTAATTGTGTGTCACAGATGGAACAGCAGACACAGTGGTTGAGAGGGTAATAGAAGAGTTTTTCCCCCTTTACCTTAACGTTGTACAGTGTGGAATTTGGGGATATACGTGAGCAGCTGAACAGGTAAAACTACCCTATATTGCCGAAAGTGTTCACTCACCCATCCAAATCAGTTAATTCAGTTGTTTCAATCACTTCCGTGGCTACAGGTGTATAAAACCAAGCACCTACACATGCAGACTGCTTCTACAAAAAATTGTGAAAAAATGGGTTGCTCTCAAGAGCTCAGTGAATTCCAGTGTGGTACCATGCTAGGACGCCACCTGTGAAACAAGTTGAGTCGTGAAATTTCATCACTACTAAATATTCCATACTTAGTAGTATTATAACAAAGTGGATGCGATTCAGAATGACAGCAGCTCAGCCAGGAAGTGACTGGCCTGACCTCAACTCAATAGAACGCCTTTGGGATGAATTAGAGTGGAGACTGCAAGTCAGGCCTTCTCATCCAAGATCAGTGTCTGACCTCACAAATGCGCTTCTGGAAGAATGGACAGAAGCTGTTATAGCTGCAGAGGGTGGGCTGAGCAGTATATTAAACACTATGGATTAAGAATGGGATGTCACTCAAGTTCATATGTGCAAAGGCAGACGAGTGAATACTTTTGGTAATATACTGTATATTAACTCACTAAGTGAACAGGCTTCATTGGTTAATCTAACAATTGTAGCTTTGTCTTAAAAAATTTTGTATGTGGTGCTTAAGGTACAAACCTATGTTCAGTGCACCTGATATATAGTGGCAGTTCAGTTAAATGTACTAATGGCTTGCCATCTAGTTTGACCAAAGCTGCTAGCAAACAGTAGTGTTGCAGCTAAATGCTAACACACGCCTGCTAATCTAGCCATATGAACACAGGCAAAACTGTGCCAAACCCTCCTTCCACAAAGCAACTCTGCTTCTGAGGGGTGGATAATCTAAAGCGGCAGGAATATTGTGAGGGGCCACTGGAAATAAGTTTTAATTAGCTCTGTGTCATAAGATAGTTAACCTATATATTACTGCCTTGTCTGTACTGCTCTACAGTACTCACTGCAGTGATCCTGAAAATAACCTCACATGAATCAACATAGAGCAGCTATCTAGTGTTAGCTATTTAACACACTAGTTCCAGTATATTAGTATATAATATAATATAAAGCTAGTGTGTGTGTGTGTGTGGTGTGTTTTAATATAGACTGCTGGATACCTGTATTTGAGCTGCTTCTATATGTTTGAGGTGCAGCACTGTTTGCATACTTTCTTTTGGTTATCTTTAAGTTGTCCCTGATGATCTCAATCAAATTGTTATTATTATTGCTAGTATTTGCAGTACTTGCGGCACCCGCACTATCAAAGAAAAATTACTTTTGTTTTGACTTCTTACCACAGAGGTCCTGTGATATTTCTGGTATAAATGCCCTTGTGTGATGTGCATGAGGCCTGTGACACTCCTTATGAAATCAGACAGCGGCCTGAGCTTGTTGTTCCAGGTTGGCTTTCAGCTGCCCCTGATCTGCCCTGTGATAGGAGGGCCAGATATAGGGCTGAGTGGAGAGGTGTGCTGTAGCCCTGGGGGGCACTGCCATGTTTGTGTTTTTATGTCCCGACTTCTGATGAAACACAAGCAATGATTCAAGTTTGGAAAGCAAAGCAAAAAAGATTTTTGTGCCCTGAAGCCTGCATTAAAACATCCAGAGAAATCTTTGCTCTTTAAGGCACATACACAAACTTCATGTGCCACCAGAGGTCATTCACATGGAACTGTTGGTCTCAGAAGCAGTCTCTCTTCACTGCATAGAGTGAGACTAGGCATTTTAAGTTTAAGCAGCAGGACATTTGCGGTGTTGATACAGCTGATGAGATGGTTAGGTAAGTAAAGCTTTCTAAAATAGGCCCCTTTTTTGCTGCAACCAAATGTTTGAGTCACTCTAGGCGCAGTGCCATTCTCTGAGCTCCAGTGAAGAGATTTATCTCTATCATCAGTCATAGTCTGTCAGCATCAAAGACAGGCTCTGATTCTTGTTGAAGGTCAACGTTAAAACCACGGTTGGTCTCACAAGCCCTCTCACAGGGTTTAAAAAGGCTTGTAGAGGAGCTGCTGTAAGTACACACATGTAACTTATTGTACCGTGGCTCACGGATTCTTCTGTTCCTCACTGATATGTGACCTGCAGTGCTGTGATGAAGTTGGTGAAGCACTCCGAAAGACACTGCTGATATTTCTGCTGCTTGATAACGGTGACAGTGAAGATGCACAAGTGAATATGCAGACCTGTTGTCATGGTGATGCAGAACTAGAAATGTGTTGTAATTATGCATGATCATGTTAAATGTTTGAAGTCAGCTCTGCATAGTTTGAAGGCAGTGCTTTTTACTAAGTGGAGCCACACATCAGGCAGGTGTTTCGACCTGTTAATCTGCATTAGTCTGGCAACAAATGTGGCACAGGTATATAGAAAACATGCATCAGCATGCACAGACTTGTGTATTTAAAGTTGGACTTTTATGGGACTGATGTCAGTGAGGTTAATATTGATGTTTTGCTTAAATTTGCCTGTTCAGTAGATTTTGTGCATGTGCAGCACATGTGTCACCGTCTCATGGTCTCCTGGTGTAGCTTAGTCAACGCTCTTTATCTAGGAAGAAACCATTAGTAAGAAGCCTGTCAGTGCCAGCAAGTAAACAATTGTTCCAGCTCCATGTTAGTTGGCTTTTGTTTCCTTAACAATGCGCACATTTGGTTGTTCTCATTGAAGGTTTAACTAGCTACATGGACTGTGCTCAAAAATTTCTTCCTCTGGTTATCTTATTGGCACCTGTTTGGTCAGCTCCCTGAAAATGAATATCTATCATCTGTTCTACACTTATTAAGTCACTCGTAATTCCTTAGCAGTTTCTTCCAAAATCATCTCTGCAGTGGGACAGGTTAGCTAATTATTATTATTATTTTTAATTCTGTTTACCAGATTATAATCAAAACATAGCCACTGTTCTAGCCACCCGTTTGACAAATTCTGCAATTCAGGCTGAGGAGAATTAAACATCTGTGTCCAGATACATCAGTCACTTTTTTTTAAACAATGTGTGGGTACAAAAGCATTTTATATAAACTTGACAGAAAAGATCTTAAATCTTACACAATTCTCTGGAGAAGGTTTTGGTTAATTCATGCTCAAAAACAAGTTCTTTGTACACAATGTTATCCGACTTTTTCAAATGGCACAAATAGCTTGTCTGAACTGCTATATTCACATGCAGAGGGAAAGGAATGGGGAACTGTAATACTGTTTTTAAAGATAAGGGGACATATTTTCATAGTCTCTTGAGTAACATTCATATTTTTGTGCTATGCTGTGCACACAAATAGTTGTTAAATTTAGGAATTTTCCTTCTTTATAGTATGGTTGATCACACAGTGGTACACATTTCAATGTGACAGTTGTTTAAGAATATGTAATGTATTGCTTACCTTATGCTGTTAGCCTGCTCTAACCTTTTCTACCAAATTTTCTGGCTTTGGTTCCTTCCTTATGCTCATTGGTGCTTTCTCAGTTTTTTTGTCGTTTGTTTGTTTGTTTTTTAAAGTGATCAATAAGATGGATTGTCCTTATCCTGTATTGCAAACTCTGTTGGGAGGGTAGTGTTGTACCGCCTGTCTGGATTATAACAATCCATCAATCCTGTACTTCCCACTGGGAAAGCCCCACAGGTTCCACTCCAGTACAAACACAAATGCACATCTAACCATCATCCTCCTTACGACTCAGGCCCTCCTAGGGAGGTCTGGCCTTAATCCTGTCTTGCATTCACACCTACCACCCTGCCTGTGTTAAAACTGAAAACAAGATGCTATTGATTTTTTGCCTTCAGTCCTGTTATAATGCTTGAAAACCAATGAAATAAGTGTGGGTTCAGATTGGAGTTGTGTCCCAAAACCACTGGAATGCCAAACCCAACACTGGGCCCCTGTTAAATACCCTCCCATGTCCTGCTGCCTAAATCCTGATAAACCCTTGTCCTCATTGTGTGGCTGGACTGGGGGCAGGGCAAACAGCAGTTCACTGACTTCAGGATTCCTCTGTATGCTATTACTTGTTGACCTGTCTCTGACCTATTTCATACCATCACATGTTGTACAGAGGTAGGATTTTGATTAGACTTTAAAATTGTACAATCATAAAAAGAATATCAGTGTATGTGAATTAATGTCAATTGGACAGGAGAAGTATAGGAATCACCTTGAAGCACATTGGGTAACATTTGGATAAGACAAAGTTGGAAGCGCCTAGTTTTGAGTTGGCGGAGCAAATGTGGGGCAAAATTCCTCGCTGCCTTTCTTAATTTAAGAACTAATAGATCCTCAGAAATGTGACCCTCTCCATGCACCCGAGTCTGTCACAATAAATGTGAGATGCTTGTGTTTTCCTATTGAATAATGTGTTTTTGTTTTTTGTGTGTGTGTGTTTTTTTTTTTCAGGATTTGTGGATTCTGCAGCAGCAGGTGTTTTTTCTATTTGGATTTTAGGCCACTGACATTCTCCTACAGCCATGGAATCGGTATGTTGACATGTTAGTTTTTACATTGGCCTTTTAGGCCACTTCTTTTTGCTTCTTAAAAAGATGTTTTATGGCTGTTTTGTTTCTTTTGCAACTATACATGGATTTTGTACAAAGATATTCTTTATGAATTCTTAAAATGTTATTCACACTGAGTTGTTTCTTGGGTGTTTGCTATGGACTGTGGATAGAGTTAACTACTACTCTGACCCCTTTTTAGTTTAGGTGAACTCATCATGTTCATATCTTGACACTCCTAAAGTTCCTGACTAAGTCGATTGAGATATAGTTTGTAGAGCCCTCCAAACATTAGCTTTGCATGTATTACAAGTAGCTGTTAATCTCGTTGGTTTAGCAAGCATGAAATGCATTCAAATGACTCTGTTGTTTGTTCCCTACATGCTAGCTCTCCTTTCTGTAACATCTAAGCTTACTGTTGAAGCATAATGTAAACCTAGAATAACATAGAGCTGAATCAAGTAGATTGGCTTAATTGTTGCAGATGGGTTTTTTTTTTGGTTTTTTTTTTAGCTGTTTGAGTATCTGACTCATGTTTAATGTTTCTGCATCCTTAGTGTTTTGTTTTTTAACAGCAAGTGAGACTGATGATCTTTTGTAAAACTGGTTCCTGATAAAATAATTTTAAAATGCACAATGTAGGCTCTGGTGCAGCAGTCTCTCCCTGTTGTTTCCAGCAGGTTATGAGTAATAGACGACACAAAAGGCTGCTGTGCCAAAGTAGGAGTGAGTGCATTTTCAAGGCAAGTAGAATTATGTATTGAGGGTAAGGTATGAGGCATTGGCTAAATTGAAATAAACATCACCATTGTGCAAACAGTTTCTGTGATAGCAAGTGTGCTTTGTTGCGGTGATATACAGTTAACTACCACAGGATGATGGAGTTTATTTATGTAACAATGGCATGTACTATTTTTAAGAAAATTTTGTTATTTAGGTTTTTGCTGCAAATGTGTAACAGTTATAAAATACCCATCTTCTGTCATTGTCAACCATGGAGAAAAAACCCCATTGGTTTGACCCTTTACACACATGTGGCCATATGCTACAAGTAGCAGGATCTACCCTGTATTTTAGGCATGCAGGAGACTGTGCAGGAGATGCTTGTACCAACAGGCAGGCTGAAAGCTCAGCAGCCTCTGAGCTCTGTCTATTGGAATGCATGTATTAAGAATGGGGCTTAGTGCAAGCCTAACCTCTGCTTTCCTGTCCCATTGTCAAAGGTTCTGTGTTTGTGTGCGTGTGTGTGTGTTAGAGACTGTAAAAAGTAGGTCACAGCTTCTGTAGTGCAGAACTAGCATGTGTCCAACAAAAGCCCTCCATTACCCTCTGTCTGTCTCATTCACACATGCATTGCGCATTCACAAACACATCTTTATGTTTGGTTAATGCAACTATAGCTGAGAGCACAACCCATTTTATTGTACTTCTGACAACAAACACACTCCCCTGTGGCAGGAAATGAAATAAAGTTGGGTAATGGTTAAAAATAATTCACAGATGAGACAGAAATCAAATGAGGGGGAAAAAAAGTTGAATGTGTGTTAAAAAAAAATCAGCTGCCGAGGGTTTGTCTGGACTGTCCCGACACCAAAAGCTGCGAGACTGGCTTATGCCTCTCTTTTTCTATACAAATTCTTGTCTCTCTGTTTTTGACTCGCTTACGCTTCCACCCATCCGCCTCTCTCACGTCTCTGTGCCTGTGGCACTGCACTAGCAAGAGCGGCTTCTGTTTACCTCTTCGAGCTGCCTATATCTGCTTACTGTCAGTGGAAACCAAGGAAACTGATCACAAAGCTTATTATGGTGCCAGGAGTGGAATATACGCTCTGTGTGTGTGTGTGTGTGTGTGTGTGTGCGTGTGTTGACACACACACACACCCACCCAAGCCCTCTTGCCACTCTCCTCCTCCCTCTCCTCATGTGATGCTGGTCACATGGTTTCCAGGCAAGCAGCTCAGTAAATCAGAATCAGACTTTTATTTTTAACCGCTTTAAATCCTCCACCTGGTCTCAGTGGTTAGCAGAATTGACTGAGGTTCCTGGCAATTACTTGCTTTTTTCTTCTCCCTGTGTGTTTCTTATTAACTACATGACTGTTTTGATGTCACATATACACGAGCTGTCTATGTGGGGTTTTATGTGGGGTTAACAACGATCTGCTTGTGATCAGTGATCTGCTACGGTGGTAGTAAACATTCTTGATTGAGATTGTGGAGCCGGATCTGTTGCATAATGAGTACAATTTTTTTTTTATAACATGACTGAAAGAAGAGATCCTACTGCACTAGACCAGAGGGTCTGCACTGACTGCTTTATTAAATAATATCCACACTGCATTTATGACAGCCATGTTTGTATGTGTGTAGAACTACAGTTATGACCCAGTATCTTGTGTGAACTATGAACACTTTTTATCTACCACCTGTAAACAAGCAAGGTGAAAAGTAAGTCGATGACAGCTGAGTGAAGCAGCCAGTTCTGCTGCCCTTTATTGTGGAAAGTAAGTGGTTGTATGCTGACCGTATCAGAGTGAACGGACATGTGGAACTGCATTCTGCACAGGCAGTGTGGACACTAACCTGTAGGGAAGAAAGGTGCTGGAACAGCCAGTGTTAGCCACACTTGATTAACTAATCTGCAGTCGCGTATGTGTTGTGCAAAGTACTAAAGCCCCCTCCACATATAAAGTGATTGACTCGTCATGTTAGCCATGTGTGTCTAGTGGAAATTCCTGGCTCCGATTGCCTACTTAAACGGAATCAACAATATCCTTTGATCTTACTGGTAGTCACTTCAGTCCCTCGCTTGGAAGCTGAGAACAGTTTAGCTTGAGACCTGACCACGTCACGTAGCCAGCTGTATTTTGCCCGTTCTTGGCTGAAGTCACTGAATTTCATTGACTTTAAGGTCTCTGGTCAGTATGTTGCCACTAGCCACTTCCTGTGTGCACAGGAAGAACCACACATTTCAGCAGTATTAAAACATGATTTGACTGTCGAAGGATGCTACATACACATGCAGTATATGATAATTTGTGCTCTGTTTTGAATGTTTTCTTATTTTTAGTCTAATTTTTTCTTTCTCTCCTTTAAACAACTAGTAGTTTAGTCACCAGGAGCATCCCTAATTCAAGTTTCTAAAGTGAGTTGAATGCGTCTTTGCTGCTTGGCTTCTGTCTGTGCTGTACCCAGCCCTCAGGAGTGCTGATATTATTCTTTTATCTTTCAAAAGAGGAGCTGAGAGGGGAGATGTCTGGGTGTTCGATTTGGTGCAGATGAAAGGCAAAAATTCTTGTAATCACACTTCCTCCACTGGCTCCCTCACAACTCCCCTTCTATCTCCTCTTCCTTCTCTAAAGCAGGGCTTGTTCCTCAGTGGGGATTAGTGTGAGCGGCAGCTCTGAACAGGGAAGTGGGCCCTGCCAGTCACATTACATAACTCGCCCCCGCTACTGCGGCTCGGCATGGCCTGGCTGGAGAGACGACCATAGAAGCTTTGTTTTCCCAGCCTTCCCTTTTCCTTCCCTGTGCTACTGCTCCTCCTCCCCCTGAAGCAGACTGCATACTGATGCCGTATAGAAGGAGTCTGTTTACAGGGAACAGGCAAGGCACTGTGGTATGGAGTGTGGAGAAATACGCTAATCACCGCACTGAATGGCAGAGAGCTCACATCTTAGGCGTAGGAATTTGAGGTCTGCTATAGGTCGTTCAGTTTCAGGAAGCTGGGAAGCAGGGGACTGTAGTACTATGCTCAGCTTCCTGCCCAGGGGCTCCACATCAGCATATTGGTGTTTGGTTCAAGTGCATTCAATGTCAAATTTCTCAAGGTTGACCGGCTGTGAGATTGTTTAAGTACTCTCTGATTGTTTTTGTACCATTGTCCTGTGCTTTTTTAGCACACTCACACAGATGCTCTCTTCCCCACCTGGCAGTATGCCATTTCTAGTGGGTAGTGAGTGGGAGGCCAGTCTTCTTCGTGTAATGAAGGTTCAGACCAGTTAGCACTATGAGTGAGTGGAAGTAAATCGTAGGTGTGAGAGTGAAAAGAATACAAAGCATTGCACGGCAGCAGATTTATGAACACATCTTGCAGCATTGAGCTTGCTCTTAATTACTACTTTTTTTTCTTCTTCTTCTTCTTTTCCTGCCTTGCAATTGGGATAGTTAACAGATGATTTCAGTAGTGAAATTTAAGTAACTTAGCAGAAGACTCTTGGCTGTTAGGGGGCATGTATATAACAAATGTATTCATTCTGTTTGCAACATTTTGGTAGTCACAGTTGAAACATGTTCAAGCAACACATAATTGGGGTCCAAGCAGTGCAGCTCCGAGGTGTTTCTACCTCTTCTCATGCATCATCATCTACTTTTTTCTTAAATCGGTGGAAAAAGTCAGAAATTATGTCACTGTGTCACATCAAGCAGTCTTGACTACACCAATGGGTTTTATTTGGAGGTGCATTTTTGAACCATGCTTAATTATGCTCGATTTTCAAAAATGAATACTTAGGAGAGCAGAGTTCAGAGCATCTTGTTGCACCAGTTTCAACCTTAGTCCACATTTTGTTCAGATGAAGTCATATAGATTACTGATTTTGATAAGCGTCCGTTCATGATCATTGATGCCGCCAAACAGGAAGTGAAGTCATATCTGAGCAATGCTTTGTTCAACTTTTTTTTTTTTTGCATTTATTACGTGAACTCCTTATTTTAACTCTGTGGGGTACTACCATAAGAAAAAAATGTGTTTTACCTTAAAAACCTAAACAGATAAGTCTTGTTTTGATAACATGTCAACTTGTCTTGCCAACATAAATTGATCTTTGGGTTTTCACAAACCACAGGCACAGGTGGTATTCAGATCAAGCCTTAAGAGCGTTATCAGATCAGAGCAATTTAGACTTGCCGAAAAGTTACAGCCTGTGCAAATCAAAGTAATTCAACTGTTTGAACTTTGCTGAGGTTGTCAAAAAACATTGCATTAGTGACAACTGAGGGGCACTGCAAAAAAAAGAGGGGGGGGGCATTTTTTCTTTCAGTGCTTTTAACATGATCAGATCTGGTTGCTATGGCGACTAACCTGCTGAACCGCTTGGCCCCCTCATCACCGCCTGCTGCTATATTTCATACTGTATTCGCACACGGTTAGGTTGGGCATTTCTGTCTTATTGTTATTTAGGGTTTTCAGTTATGTATGTTTTTGTAAAGGAATGGATGCGTGTTTGAAAGTAAAATATATATATATTGCAAAACAGAGAGAGAGAGAGAGCGCGCGCGATCAGCACATTCGATACTGTAAACATGTCATTTATACTTAATCCCCTCCTGTATTTGCTCAAAAACACTCAAAACAGTAGTACCAATGCACAGCCATGAACACAGGATGTTGGTCTGCTTTCATCTATTTAAAAAGGGGGAAAAATCTGCTCTTGCTGGGAGGTCATGGTTGCTTCTCAGGCACTGTTTTCCTCAAGCTTAAGTACATGTTAATACACGCATGTACAAAGAGGAAGTGTACCTGATGGTTAGACTGATTTAGGCTCGCTGCTGCTTCTTGATGTTGGTGGTCTATGAATTGCCAGCTACTTATTCTATCAGCAGCCTGAACCCTGTATTTAAAAGAAGGAGAAAAAAAAATAGCGTGACATGTCACACAGTCTCCGCGCTGAGTCACATTTTCTTCCTTCTCTTCTTGTTTTCCTGACTGATCTTAAACGCGACATCATTTATATAATATAGCGGCTCACTTTCTCTGATTTCACTTTTGCAATGTGGCAGTATATTTATTGTGTGTTTTATTTATTGTTAAAGGATTCTTTTCATTGTCCAGTATTTTTTTATTTTTTTATTATAGTAATGTGTTCATTTTCTGCATGCAGAAAGTAGTTAAAATGATCTCTTTCCTTGAAATTCTCCCAGCTTACATGAAAAAGTGGGAGGTGTGTTCTGATTTGTATTTGTGTACTATCTCGGCTTCATCTCTGCATTTGGAGACGGGCTTGAGTGCGTTTTCAGTGTGTCAGCCATGAGCCAAGTTCCCATCAAAGAGTAGCTGCTACACCAAAGACTGTGTTTAGATGTGACGGCTAATTTTAGAGCTGCTAGGCCCTTGTCCAAGGTGGGGGAGGATAAGATAACATTGAAGTAGCCCTCCCTTCCCTACACAGTTGGGTTTTGTTTGTCCATCCAGTAACCCTATTTCAGCCCCTGTGGATGTTGTGCACAAATAGAAATGCTGGGTGGTGTTGATGGTGTGTGCAAGTCTAAATTGTATTCATGTTGTGAAGATCTTGATGTTGTCTTAGATCTCACTGATAAAGCGTACAAGCAATGGCACATACTGTCACGTGCCAGCGTAGTTTTTTGATAGATTAAGTGTTTGTATAATTATTCTCACAAAACTGAAAAAAGTGACTGCGCACAAGTATAGTGGGCCAAATGGTTAGCAGATATTAAATAGTACAATTTAGGATATTGCAAGGTTTCTCCTGCATATAAAGAGGTTTTGGCCTTTCACCAAAGGAAGATTTTTGGAGGTGGGATTTAATTTACTTAGGCTTAAAAAATATATTTGCTAAATGGTTATTTCAGGTAACACACACATTGCCGTAACAGTGTGGACCAGTCATGCTTACATGCCTAGTCACCCTCCAAAGGCTCATTTTGAGCAGGAAAAACCCTGTATGTATTTTAATTACAGAGTGTCTTATTATTGCTTTTTTATTATTAAAAGTGAGGACAGTAGAGAGATAACAAAAGGATTCACGTTGTCTTGTTTTCAGTTTCATGTCTCCGTGTCAGTTGTAATGGCTCATCTTGGATTAAGCGTTGGTATGAATTGCGAAACTTAACCATATGTTTGACTGTGTTTTGTGTCTGTGGGAAATTCTATGCTTTGTTAGAGTGCAGTGCTACTCAGTAAATCTCTTTTTCTAGAAAGGCAGTTTAAAAAAAGCAAGCAAAGGGCTATTAAATGTTGAATGAGTGCAGAGAGCGGCTAAGATCTGTACTCTACAGTTTCTAGCCATAATAGCACCGATAATGGACTCTGTTCTGATTTGTTTATGTCAGAAAAGCATCTGGTTTCAGGAAATTTAGCCGTGAGTGGGTGTAGATATGTTATTTGTTCTTTTATTTATTTATTTTCTGCCACTGATCTGAATTTCATCCATTTCAAGACATGCTCGCATGCTCACACACAAATAAATCTACAAAATACCCAGTTACACACTCATTGAGCCTGCACAACATATGTGGCAAAGCTGTCCCTGTCTGGCCCCACTCTCCAGTCCCTTTCACAGCCACAGAGCAGTGACCTTGGTTTCAAGTAGCTACACTCTGTTAGAAAGCCAACACCTCTCCGGGGATGTGCTGACCTTGTTGTCTGACACACTGTAAGTCTGCACGCCCCTCTCTCTGTCTCTCTCTGTCTTTCTCCTATTCACCCTCCCACACCTCAGTGTTAGCAGCCTAAACAAGTTCTTCTGTGTTAACTTCACTGTTGCAAATGCAGCACAGTGTACTCCAAAGGAGTAGCTCTCTTCTGTTGTGTTGTTTGAGTACAAATGCAGCAAGACTGAGGATTCAGCAGGTTTGGGCCTCTCCCTAACCAGGTGTTCCTTCATCAGACAGGCTGTCCTCTTGGTGACAGTGCATGCTTTTTATGAAGGTGTGTGTGTAGCAGTGCACACGGGTGTCCCCTTCCTTTCTGCTTCTGCCTTTGATTTCCTGCAGCTGTTCAGCTGTGCGTATGGCACGGATGGGTCCAAACATGTATGCTCATTTCATCAAAAGGCCCCAAGTAAAAGAGTTTTTATAGGTATAGGTGGAAATTTTTCAATGCTTCTCTATTAAGCTTATTTCTCCGCTTTAACCTTCTTGCTTTATATTGAATGTTTGTGTGCCACAGGTCTTTGGTGTTAAGTGTTACTGTTGACAGAACAGTGTACTTGTGGATACAAAAAAAACCAGGTGATCAGTGTTTGCATGCACTCTAAGCGTGATCATAACCATGGATTGTCTGCAATTCCCATTCATCTAGTCCACATTAACATCCTTAGAGTTACTGTGTTGTGTTTTGAATACTGTTGAGCATATATCAGAAATTCTTCTTTAGCTTCAAGGCTTCTGAGTGGGCAGATCATTGTAGATGCTTGACTGACAGCTGAGCCTGCAGTAACACAAAGGCACAGTGAAAGAAAAAATAAAAGTAAAATGCTGGCCTTTATAACTAACTTCAAGCATGGCCCTCAGAATCACATCTTAGATGAACATGTAGGCGCCAGTTTAGTACACTGGTTGAGCAGGCGAGCATATGCCATAAGACTAAAATGCAGCAGCCCGGGTTCAAGTCTGACCCTTTGCTGCATGTCTTCCCCCCTTCTCTCTTTCCTGTCTGCTCTTCACTGCTGCACTATCAAAATAAACACAAAAATGCCTTTATTGAACATTAAGTAGCAGGTTAACCTAATGGTTGTAACTGAATGTCTTTAAAATATAGTTGTAAAAAACACAATACATAGGCCTGCTAGGCTTTACAGAGTTTTTCTTGCAGCTGTTTTGTCTCTTGTTCTCTGTGAACTTGATGAAACTCTAAGGATATTCTCAAATGTTGATTTAAATTTACGGCACAGGTCTTTAGTATCTCGTTTATGGCCATCTGGAAAACCTTTCCCTTTTTATATAACAAAATGCTTTGCAAAAATACTCAACCCTGTCAGCATTGTGGTTTTGATGTGTGCAGTCCAGTTGTGTCTGTTCGTGTATGCTTTGCGTCAGGCTTCAGGCTGTGTAAAAGCTGGGCTGGGGCCAGCAGCCAGCCAGGAGGACAGACGAGGAAGCAGATGGATCTGTTTGGACTTAACCCTTCCCACGCCACTTCATCCTCTGGGCCTCACCAAACCTGCACGTCTCTCTGCAGAGCAGAAGGAAGGGAGAGGAGTGGCTGACTGTGGGTGTGCATGGAGTTTGGGGGATGGGATGCACACTGGTGCTAGTATCGCCAAGCAGAGAAGATGGATACAAACCAGAGAGAGAGCGAGACTGTGCCTTTGCAGAGTTTTACGTACACAGTTTGTGTGTCCTGAACTGTGCTAACACATGGCTCCTGCCTCTATGTCGGTCCTATGCTGTCTCTCTCCAGCTCTTTCCCCCTCTGGTGCACTCTGCTGTCTGCTTTCTCAGCCAAACCAGCAATCAGCTTATTTGTCCTGGGACTGTTTTGCCTTTTATGGGATATAAAAATCATCACAACTTGTGAGATTAACTGGCTCTCTGCTTACTGTTTTAGTCACCCAAGCTCCTACTTTATTCCTCAGGTTGTCTTTCATTGATAGCAATTTCACCTGCAAATAATTCAAATGCCGACACTTCCATTTGCCACAGACAGGCATCCATCTCCTACCATCACCTACTAAACACTTGACCTGCTCACAGGAGTATGTACTTAAAGTGCTTTCAGTGTGACCATGCTGCACAGCCAGTCCAGTCCTCATAATTTTGATTGCTCACTATCTCTCTTTAGACTGGTAACAGATATCAGTGTTATATTGGGTAACTTACCAGGGATTAGGGTTCGGTATTGTGTGTGTATATATACATACACTGCAATATAAATTTGATTTTTTAGCTTTTTTTTTACTGCCACATATGTGAAATTAACTGAAAAATAAACAATTTCTGAAATCATGTTAATTTTCTTTTAGTTCCTGAAACTCTCCCACCAACAACATGTCAACATAGTTACATAGATCTTTGTATCTCATCCTTTTCAATATTTATGACTCCACAATTGAAGCAGGAAGCACTTTCATTCACTTTGCCACTCTATAGCGTTTAGGATGTGAAATCACATCAAAATATGAGCATGCATGCCTTCTGTTTTAGGTGTTTTAGAGTCAAAGATTTGATGAAGGAATGTGAGGTTCTGGTTTAATGGCAAATCAATGGTTGCTGAGTAAAGTTTCTGGAAGACACGCTCCCTGCTCTCTCTGTTAACCAGCGGACTGTAAATAGAAAACCCCAGGGGAAGATCGATACCACGTCTGCCTGTTGATAAGGAGGGAAGCTCTCTGTGTCAAAGAGATGCTTTTCTTGTAGGCTATGTGCTTGTATTGTATCTAAAAACATGCCATTAACCCCTTTTCTCATGTTGGAGTGGTTGGGCAGGTTGGTCCGCTTTGTTTTTTTTTGCCCGCTAAGCCGTGCCACAGGTTTCAAAGGATGGCACACAGTTTACCTGAGTCTTATCCTTGTTTCTCCATAGCATACTAGCTTTTCTTCACCAGTGGTGCACATGTGTTAACAATAGCTTTAGTACCCCTTTCCAGTCCTTCCAACTACGCATCTATTGCCACCACCACAACAACCAACAGGCTCAGCAACACTGTGTCCTCCCCACCTCCTCCCCTTTGTTGTCTACCAACAGAAGTGAGAGCTGAGTATGGCATGGGGGTGGGTGGTGGGACAGACATCTGTGGTCCTCTTCAGCCCTTCCTTCACTGACTCGGTTATTGTTCTCAGAGATGTAGATAACCATAACAGAAGGAGAGCCACAGTCAACTAGAAAAAGGGGTGGAACACTAAGGGGGGCAGTTTTTGTTTAAAAGCTATCAAGTCTATAGTGTGTCTGTGTGTCGGGGTGGGGGTGGTCTTCAAGGGCCTTACCTCTGATATAAAAGATGTATTCAGGACTCTTGTAAGACAGCTAGCTGTGTTTTATACACTGCTCAAAAAAATAAAGGGTACACTTAAACAACACAATATAACTCCAAGTAAATCAAACTTCTCTGAAATCAAACTGTCCACTCAGGAAGCAACACTGATTGAC
>JAMQGT020002297.1:0-56748 GCA_024447675.2 Pterophyllum scalare | reverse complement strand
TTACTGTAAACTTATCAAGAATCAATGCTGCACACTTTGAACCTGAGGCCCTCCTCTCGCCTCATGATGATATTTTCCAGGATTTTATTTACTTTTTTTCTTTATTTACTTTGTTTCCAAAGATTGGAAAGAGCTCAGGATGATAATTTAGTACTGATGTTGCCATTTCTTAGTGGTGTCTAAGCTTATCTAATCCAATCAGTAACATTATGGGATTCAGCAGGAAGCAGGTGAAGAGACCCTTCTTAAAGTTAATATCTGTACCTGAAATCACTCATTCTGAATGCTGATTGGGCCATTTTCTTCACACTGTTAGATTCATTATTGTTGCAAAATTTAAACATACCAATATAAACGGAAGCTAAATAAATGCCAGCAAACCTTCCTGCAGCCTATCTGGAGTATTTCCAGTATGCTGTTCTCCGGGAGGTCTCATTACTGTTGGATGCCTGAAAAAAGTCAGGCTTGGTGGAGCTTTTAGGAGCATGACCACCATCCTTTTGTTAAGCTCTGTTTGTTTTGCTTCCAAGAAAGGCCGCAATAACAGCCTGGAGGCTTGTTGATTCTGTTTCCCTTTTCATCGCTGTCTCATAAGATAAAGTTGCATGAGGAAATCAAACATGTCCTTGTGAAAGGTGGTATAAAGGATGTAGAGCGGTTGAATCGGTGACAGGGTCTTGGGCACCTGAGGCTCATCGATGCCTTTGGGGTTTAAGGCCTGGCCATGCGGTCTGATCCCACAGAAAAGCCACTGCAGCACAAACTGATGCTCGCTCTGATGAAGGAGGCAGAACACACAAAGCATCACAGCTTGCTGACCTCTTTCCACGATGTCTGAACTAACTTGATGAAACAGATGGTTTGTTGTCCAGCACCATCTGGGAAATCATCCTTTGAAAATGTTTGAAAGGGATGTCACTTTCAAATAACATTTAGCAGATAATTGGGACACCTAAAACTCAACAGAAGCTGCTTCCTTAAAGCCCAGTGCTTCCTCATAGGATGCTAACTGGTCCAAACTTGCTGTCTTATGAGTACAAGTGCAGAGGTTGAAACTCGGAAGGTTGGATTCTCTTGTGAGCTGAAGAACTTTAAACAATGCAGCTGCACAATAATCAGAAGTCTTAAGCTCTTGGTGACAGCTGACTTGCAAGACAACTGGACTTCTTTTTTAGGTTCTTCAAGATGCTTCACCTCTCATCAAGAGGCTTCTTCAGCTCTAACAACTGATGGGTATATGCATGTATTGGCCTGGAGGTCACCTCGTAGGTGGTCCTGAAGGTTGTTGACCCACCCTGTCATCATGTAAATCAAGTCACATAGCCCAAGGTGTGAGTGGGGTTTGAATCGACTGGAAAGGAATCCCAAGACTTTCAAGATGGCTGATAGTTGGTGTCGTAGGCCACCATCTCTGTTCACCTCTTTCACCAGCACCCCCATCTGCTTTTAGAACTAAAAAGCCCTTTGGATGAGAGGTAAACATCTTCAAGAAACCTAAAAAAGAAGTCCAGTTCCAATCAAATCAAGTGCTTGAAAAAAATAGCAACTGGACTTCTTTGAGTTTTTGAAGATGTTTCCCCTCTCATCTAAAAGGCTTTTTCAGTTCTAAAACCAAAAGGTGGAGAGTCTAAGGTATTTAAACTCCTGTGGGAGGCATCCCCTTAGAGTGGCCACTGACCCGGTATTGTTCATGTGCGTCATCACATGAGCCAAGGTGTAAAAAAAGGAATGGGTCATTGCCATCAGGAGTTTTGGGTGAAACCACTGTGAGACCTTGCCCTACCCTTATCATGTGACCTATTGAGACCACGTGAAGTAAAAGTGTGAGTGGGTCACCTGAAGTAAAAGTGTGAGTGGGTCACCTGGATGACTGAGAACCTACACACTCTTTTTCAATCATTTTGGACCATTTTTGTCTCCCAAGGCATGCCAGGCAGCTGTCACCTGGGCTCCTGTTGCCCCCATCTGCCCCTGCAGGCATCCTGCATTTGAGACCAGCAGGGACTGGTAGTTGCACTTACAAGATAGATTTTATGGTCAAAAACATCTACAAGCAAGGGTCCAACTCCCTACCTCCAACACCTCCACCTCTTATTATTTGAATTATATTTAATATTTAAATTCTCTCTAAATAGCTAATATTTTAAAGTTATAAAAACTGCTTGAAATTGGTTAATTTAATTCAGAATTGTGATCAACATTCAGGATTCCAATTACTGACCTGAGAAGTTCTGATGATGTCTTGGCACCAACAAACTCCTACAGAGTTCTGAGGACTTAATGCCTCAAAGAGTCACAGCTGTGTGGGTGGTTTTAATGTTGTGGCTGATGGCGGTATCTGTGTTATATGCATAAGTGGTGATGTTCTGGTGTTGGACAAAACTACTCAGTTCAGTTTTATTTCTATAAAAACTGTCTCAAAACGCTTTACATAAGCCAGAGCCTGAACCCCCTACAGCATTCACTAAGATTCCTGTTTCAGATGAAGTGATGTTTCAGTAAAACAGAGGTGCATCGTCGTGTTTTACTGCCCACACAAACACAGCAGCAGGGAAACACAACGTGAGGCTCAAACACGGGAACACGACAGGAAATCAATCTCATAAAGCATAGGAAACATATCCGGTGGGGGAGCGGGGTACAGGGGAGGGGAGGAGCATGAGGAGGGGGAACAAAGATGGTGGATGAGACCTGAATGAAGTAGTGAGCACATTGGATCATTATACCAACACTCTGCTGTTATAATGTCATCTCTCCTGGAGAGGGGTGGGGAACAAAAAACAGAACGGGGGAGGAGCGGTGGCACACGGCTGATGATCACATGATGTCTGACCTCTAACATCTTATAAAGATGTCATAAGTTCGACCTTTGACCCGTTACAGTGAGCAGTTCAGGTGAGAGCTGGGTATCAACATTGAGCTTCAGATGTTACTGCTAGCAGAGTTCGGATCCTCTACTGTCAACAACCCATACAAGGCAGTAAAAACCAACAAGCTAGAGGTAAAACCAGAAACCAGAGTACCAAGAACCACTGATGTCAGAGGCTGGGGGGCAGGACTATTGGGACCAAAAAGACAAAACTTAGTTGCCACCATTTTTAAATGAAAAATCTAAAACTAGCAGAAAATCTAGTTTGCCCATTTCAAAGAAAAATAAGAAAGCAACATTATGAGAATGTAGGTTTGCAAACCACAACACAGCACTTGAAATAGTACAGATTGCCATGGTGGTAAATTCGAGACATAGCTATACACATACAGTCATGTAATGATGTGGCCCTACGGTGGCTTATTTGTTGCAGAAAATCCAACAATTCTTAGAGAGTCTGCAAGTTAAATTCAGGCATGCTTAGAACTAACAGCTGATTAAAGCTAATGCTGATAATATGCAGATGATGCACTGCCAGAACGTCCCAGATGAAACCCTATGCTATAAGTTACGCTGTAACCTGACATTCACCACTGTAGAAATGAAACTACATGTCCCATCAACGCAGCTCCCAATGGCCGTGATATACATAGACCCCGCATTGAGCGCTGACTGGTATGTCAACATTGCCGCCATATTGGATGTGGCAAAAGCAGCCAACATAACATGAGAGAGATGCTGCACTCTGGTGCTGTGTGGAGTTTTTTGAACCATTTTACAGTCAAAATGGGATCACATGGGATTACCTTTCACAGGTAACACTGAAGAATTGTTTTTGATCGGATTTGGCCATTCTAACATTTTGAAAACAGAATAATTTTTTGTGCCTAACAGTTTCCCAGTGTATATTAGTGCATATTTGAATGTGTGAATGAACGCATTAACTTAAATAACTTTGTAGAAAGGCACTTTATGAAGTTCAGTCCATTCACTTGTATTAGTCTACAGTGCAGATCTGCCACATCCAATATGGCGGACGCGCTGACGTGTCACAGCAACAGGCCGCCCTGCTCAATGCAGGGTCTATGTATATATGTCTGTGTTTCCAGCTACTTATTCCTCTGCTGGCATTTTTTGAATTAACTGGAAAAGACTGGATCAACTCAAATAGAGAAACTCTGCCGCCAACTAGTGTTTGGCAGTGAAAGTGCAGAGCAAAGCAGGCGCACCGTGCACAGGTAAATAGTGGCAACAGCATCAGCCACTTGGACAGGCTATATCGTCTGTTCTACAATGTAGAAGGATAAATCACACATTATGTTGCATTCAAAATAAACATGAAATTTGTTGACAAGAAGAAAAACAGAAGCACATAAAATGGGAATTTATGTAAATTTCTAACAATACCCAGCTCTCATTTGGATTCTCAAAAACTGTCAACACATTCAGTTCAAAACAAAAAACCCCGAAATCAATAGAAAAAAATTATCTGACATCCAGGTTCAGCCTAAGGCCCAAACTGGGTGTCAGACTGGTTAAACTAGACAGAGACACTGATCCCAGAGAGATTTTTCTGGGCCCATTAGCAATGACAGAACAGTGGAAGACTTGGATCATAGCAGCAATCAGTAACAGCACATGAAAAATAAAAAACGACATCATCATGGGTTTGCACTCATTCACTCATTAAAGTAACTCACCACAGGACTTGAGCTGCTGAATTAAGGTAACCTCTAATGCCAGAGTGCACTTCATGCACTTTGATTGCACTCTAGTTTACTCCCTTGGACCCCCCACAAAAAAAAAGGAAACATCCATTAACCACACGAGGGAAAAGATGTGCTCATATTAAGTGCCAGCTTAAAAGATTTTAAATTACTGATAATGTGCACAATTTCTTTTCAATAAAAATTGTTTAATTAGACTCCATCCTAGTGCTGTTATTCAAAGTAATGAGTCATTTTATGCAGATGATATTTCTCTATACTTTCCTAAATATTTCTTCAGCTAAATTTTGATAAAACCGAACAGTTGAATTTAAAAGCTGTCACAGTTCCAGGGTTTTGAGCTTTCTTCAAGATTCTTTTACTTTATGGTTATTCTAGTGATGACTTTCAGGTTTTGTGATATTATTGTGTTTTGATTTCTATCTTTCTGTTCCTGTCCTTTGTAACATTGCCCTTCTGTTCCCCCTGAACTTGTTCATTGATGTTTAGTATTTGGTTCTTTTTTCATTATCCTCGTTTCAGTTTTCACTTCCTATTTTAGTTGATGTGCTCCTATGCCTTTTTTTTTTGGTTTTACTTGCTCTTTTTATGACCATCTGCCCTGTCCTCATTGTCTTCATCTGCACGTTTCGCACCAGCTGTTCAACTAGGGTGACCGGCTCAGAGGCAACTGCTTGTTGTGATTTGGCATTATATAAATAAAACTGAATTGAATTGCCAACTTTGGATAAACTTCACATACAGCTGTATGTGTCTCATTGCCCTCCTGTTTCTCATTCTCGAAAATCTACAATGAAAAATGTCTGGAGAAGATTTCTGGATAGGGAAAGAGTTGAGGGAATCCTCAGGATAACAGCAGTAAGATGTGGGCAGTGAACTGAATCTGTTTTTTGGCAGGTGTAATTCAGCCCCCCCACCCCCACATCTGCCTCCAGACTGCTCAGGGACTGTGCAGATCAGCTCTGTGGGGTGGTCATGCACATGCTTAATCTGAGCCTTAGTCTGGAGAAGGTCCCTGACCTGTGGAAGACTTCCCGTGGTTCCAGTGCCAAAAACTGTGCACTTCAGGGAACCTAACCATTTCAGACCTGTGGCCTTAACTTCCCACCTGATGAAGATCCTGGAGAGGATCATCCTCAGTCAACTCTGACCTATGGTGAGCACGCTGCTGGATTCCCTGCAGTTTGTCTACTGTCCTGGTATTGGAGTGGATGATGCATTTATTTACCTCCTGCACAGATTAATGTTACACCTGGTGAGTACTAGATGTACTGTGAGGGTCATGTTTTTTGACTTCACCGGTGCTTTCAATATAAGGGGCTCGGCACACGGTGAATGACGTCGCTCGCTCTCCATTCATTCCCTATGGAGTTTGACCCATCACTCCAGTGGACATCCATGGTTTGGACGGCCAAAGTCAGCTTCATCTGCTCTGCAGGCTGAGGTCTTTTGGGCATTACTAAGGACCTTTTATGACACAGTGATGGCTTCTGCAATCTTATGCAGCTTTCTGCTGGAGAGGTGGCAGCATGGAGAGGGACAGGAAATGACTCAATAGAGTGGTGAACAGGGCCAGCTGTATCCTGGCCAGTTCCCTAGACGCCATAGAGGAGCTGAGGGGGATATTAGCCAAGCCAATGTCCATTATGGACAACACCTTTTACCCACTGCATGACATTGTGGAGGCCTTGAGCAGTTACTTCATCAGGAGGCTCTTACAGCCACTGTACAGGAGCACTATCGCAGGTCCTTCATCCCGACAATAGTCAGACTGTACCATATGCACACAAGATAAATACCTGCTAAAAATGCGTGTGCATATATTATCATTCCCACTACACTTTATGTACATATAAAAGCTCTCTGTGATGTGTCTATAGTACCATTTGTACATAGTGCAAATTACTCTTCTACAGTAGTTTACTGATTCTGCATTTTTAGCAGTTCTGGCTTTTTTTTAAAATAAATTATTTTATTGTTTTCTAATATTCCTCTAATTCCCTTTTCTTTCTGACCCTTGTGCTGCTGTAACAAGTTCATTTACCCAGAGTGGGATTAATAAAGTCTCTATTGAATATCAGTCTGGTTTCAAACACCTCTGAGGTAGCTGAGTCCTCTCTCTGCCAGCTTGGGATCAAAGGTACAAGCTGCATTTAGTTTAAGAGACACTAAAGCTATTAATCACTGTAATTCGATATTCCCACAGATTTCTTTACTGCCATTAAATCAATACTGGATGGGTATTACAATTCAAAAAGAATTATGGGTATCCTCAGCAGATTAAAAAAATAGTCCTCAAAATTGGGTCAGAACTTTAGGCCACACCCACCAAAACCTGTTTACATGCTCAAGTCTGCTTAAACCTTATAAAGATACATCAATATGTCCTGTTTTAGTTTCTATCAAAAACTGGGCGTTCCATAAAAAGTTACTGTAATGAGCCCTTTTCCACACTGCTTGTATGCAGTGTAATGCAGTTATTCTCAAACCCATGGGATCCTCAGTCAGATTCAAGGTAAGGTGAAGGTGCTTCAGTGCTCAGACCTCCCAAAAAGTGGGTATCGCCCACTCTGCACTGAAGGGGTTCATCTCAAAATGAGGCATAAAATGTTCTTTTCCTATCACCTAACACCATTATCAGGGAATATCTTCAGATTTGGAGATGATGATTTCCCAAACATGTGCTGATTTTATCTGGAGCTACTCTTTATAAATTTATCAGATCACCACCCAGCGTGAGGTTTATACCACACCTGCCCAAAATTAACAGTACTGGTAATTACTAAATACATTTTAATATTTCTGTAATGGTTAAACCACCACTATGCACAAGCTCTTTAACTGAAATCTTTTTAATGCTAAAATATAATTATTGTTATTATTATCATAAGCTACTGTTTTACAAAAAAAAACATTTCCAGAGGTGCATTATTACATGAACAGTGTTCTCTCTGTCAGAGCACAGGTGAAGGAGTTGGTCAGGTGAAAGATGCTGGTCAGGTGAAGGAGTTGGTCAGGTGATGGAGTTGGTCAGATGAAGGAGTTGGTCAGGTGAAGGAGTTGGTCAGGTGATGGATTTGGTCAGGTGAAGGAGTTGGTCAGGTGAAGGAGTTGGTCAGGTGATGGATTTGGTCAGGTGATGGATTTGGTCAGGTGAAGGAGTTGGTCAGGTGAAGGAGTTGGTCAGGTGATGGATTTGGTCAGGTGAAGGAGTTGGTCAGGTGAAGGAGTTGGTCAGGTGAAAGATGCTGGTCAGGTGAAGGAGTTGGTCAGGTGATGGAGTTGGTCAGGTGATGGATTTGGTCAGGTGATGGATTTGGTCAGGTGAAGGAGTTGGTCAGGTGAAGGAGTTGGTCAGGTGATGGATTTGGTCAGGTGAAGATGCTGGTCAGGTGAAGGAGTTGGTCAGGTGAAGGAGCTGGTCAGGTGAAGGTGCTGGTCAGGTGAAGGAGCTGGTCAGGTGAAGGTGCTGGTCAGGTGAAGGTGCTGGTCAGGTGAAGGAGCTGGTCAGGTGAAGGTGCTGGTCTGTGTGGATTGTGTGAGCTGCTGGCTTAAATCTTGCTTCAGAGTCTCTGCTAACTCCTTGCCTTTCGGTCAGAGCTGTGTGAAGTGCTAATCATCCTCAGCTAGCTGCTCGCCTGTGGCGGCTGGTGTTTGAAGTGCTAATCCTGGCAGAGGAGCAAGGATTATTCATGTGACGGCTGAGCCCAGCTCCTGGCAAGAAAACATCTGGAACAAAGGAAATGGGGAGCAGATTTCTTCTGTTTTCTGATAATGCAGACGGCGATCCAGTGTTCTGTGTTTAAGATGATGAAGAATATATTTATGAGCTTATTTTAATCTTTTAGCTACAAAAAACAAAATCAAAGAATACAGAGGCAGACGTTTGGAACTGTAACTGAATTAATCATGAAGGGGACAGTATGAGCTCAGCAGTATTCCCTTTTATTTTGATATCAAAGCCTGTGTTGCATCTTTAGTATTCCAGGACTAATTGTAAGTGCAGTGAGCTGCAGAAACACCACATATTCTAACTCTTACATCCTTTTACATTCAGCATATGTAAGCAGACCATTTTCTTAACACCGGACCTACTTTGCACATCTTTTGGCTTTGAAACATATATTGCTGTACAATTAAACAGTATCAATGAGTTCTGTGTTAATATCTGTTATTCTAACTCTGACTTTATTTTAAGGGAACCAATTCACATCGACAGTCATCTCAGGAAAAAAAAATCCCAGGATCAGTGCAGCACAGCCATCTTTTACAACAAAAAACACCTCTGAATAAATGGGAAGCAATTTTTGACCCAGCACAGTACCCTAAGGTCAACTTTACTGCAGTTTCCATACACTAGATCAGCTTAATTACTTTATGTATGGTCTTAATCTATGAAAAATAGAGCCAAATTCCTTAGTAAATTTATATTTTATGCTATAAATCTCTATATGAAAATAATTGACTAAATGGAGTAAATGCTGAGCACCTCTTTAGACTGCCCCCTGCAGGCTGCAAGTATCTCTGCTAGAGAGACAGACCTGGGCTGCTGTCAGTCTGCAGCAAAATTTATAATAGACCTGAGAGATTTAAAGATCTCTCAGTTTACCTGCACACAGACAGCTTCCAGTCCAGCTGCTTCTTTGTTTATCGGTGCCTTTGCTGCATGAAACAAACAGGCTGTGGAAGGAGCAGTAAAACATTGCTTTCCTTCACATCTAAATGAACACAGGAGGTTTAATGAAGCACTTTTATTGGTAGTAGAATGTGAGAACACTGACTGTAAGAATAAACTCCTCATTAATGAGAGTCCATTTCTGCTTCACAGATGAGTCCATCGGTGGAAACTCGGCAGCTGCTCAATAAAAAACCTGCTCAACATACTTTTGCTTTGCTGCTGGCCCCAGGCTGTCAGGCCATTGGTTATGTTGAACCCTGTGCTGTGAAAAAGTCTTTGCCCTCTGTCTTTGCAGATTTGTCACATTTACATGCTTCAGGTCATCAAACAAATTTTAATATTTGACAAAGATAACCTGAATAAGTAACAATAACTATCCAAACTTACCTGGCCTTGCACAAGAAAGTAACTGCCCCCCCATTAAATCATGAATTAACTGTGATTAAACACATTTTCTGGAAAGCTGAGTTCAGTGTCACTGCCACACACAGGCATGATTTCTGCCATACCTGCTAAATCAAGAAATCACTGAAACAGAACCTGCCTGACAAAGTGAAGCAGGCTAAAACATCTCAAAGAGCGGCACATCATGCCATGATCTTAAGAACCAGCTAAGGAACAAAGTCACTGACATCTATCAGTCTGGAAAGGGTCACAGAGACATTTCTAAGGCTTAGGGACCACGGTGAGAGCCATTATCTACATATGGAGAGAATTTGGAACAGCGGGGAATCTTCCCAGGTGTGGCCGGCCTACCAAAATTACTCCAAGAGCGCATCGACGACTCATCCAGGAGGTCACAAAAGAACTTGGAATAACACCCAAAGAACTGCAGGCCTCACTTGCTTCAGTTAGGGTCTGAGCTCATGATTCAACAATAAGAAAGAGACTGGGCAAAAATGGCATCCATTGGAGAGCTCCAAGGAGAAAACCACTGCTGACCAACAAGGGCTCGTCTCATCTCAATGATCTCCAAGACTTTTGGGAAAACATTCTGTGGACTGACAAGAAAAAAGCTGAACTTTCTGGAAGATTTGAGTCTCATTACGTCTGCATAAACTAACACAATATTTCATAAAAAGCACATCACACCCACAGTCAGACGTGGTGGTGGTAGTGTGATGGTCTGGAGCTGCTTTGCTGTAATGGATGGAGCCATGAATTCTGCTCTCTACTAGAAAATCCTGAAGGAGGATGTCCAGCCATCAGTTTGTGCCCCGAAGTTCAAGAGCACTCAGATTATGCAGCAGGACAATAATCCAAAACATACCAGCAAGTCCACCTGAATGGCTACGAAGTCAAAATCTGGGTTTAAGTCAGACTGAAATGCTTTAAGCAGGCCGTTTATGCTGGGAAAACCTCCAATGTGTCTGAATTCAAACTATTCTGCAAAGAAGAGTGGGCCAAAGTTCCTCCACGGTGACGTGACAGACTCACTGCCAGTTATCACAAATGCCTGATTGCAATTCTTGCTGCCAAGGGTGGCACAACCAGGTATTAGGTTTAAGGGGCAATGACTTTTTCACACAGGGCGAGGTAGGTTTGGACGGCTTCGTTCCCTTAATAATTATAGCCATCATTTAAAAACTGACGAACTGAAACATGTAAGTGTGACAAATATGCAAAAAGCTAAGAAATCAGGATGGAGGCAAATACGTTTTCACAGCCAAAATGAAACCATTTCTTTCAGAACCAGCCTGTCATGGTACAGATCTTCCACCACAGCTCATGCTCCCCGAGAGTCTTTAAGGTGTTGGGGCTGATTTAAAGGCTTTATTAAGAATCCCTTAATGACTTGGCTCCCACACAGAGACAGACTGTGTTTTAAATTGTCTGTTTGCCATGTAAGGTCATCAGCTCTGCAGCACTCACAGTAAAACCAAAGACAGGTTTTTACGATCCAAAACTGTGTCAGACAGAATTAATCAGGAAACAAATGCAGACTCTTTTAGCAGACTCGGCTGTATTAAAGATTACTGCAGGCTTCAGGTACATTTCATTGTCTAAAATGCTCTCATTTGCTGCATCGGCAACCTCACCCATCTCGGATCACGTGACGGAGTAAACTGGACATTTGCAAGGAATCCTCCAGATTTGTCTTCCGGTATTCAGATGTTCATGTATCTATGATCAGGAGTCATGCTCACAGTTTCCTGATGCTTGCAGATTTCCCCGCTGAGTTCAGTTCCCGCCGCCCTCCGTTCACCCTCTGAGAACAATAAAGTTTTGAAGCTTAACAAGCTCTGAAGCTGCAGCGGGCATTTTAACAGCGTGCAATCACTCTTGAAGGAGATGGAAGGTCACCTGGAGAGCCTCGCTGTGCTCTAACTTTCCACATCACTGTGAACTCAGCTTGGTCATGATTAAACCAAAATTTCATTGGTAAAAAAAAAAAAAGTGAAACCATGACGACCGTTTAAAAAAAATAAAAACATCTGAACTGTGATGCTGTACAGTTAACAGCTAACACAGTACTGTGTGCAACATACACAGTTATACTATAATACACTGTACAGTACTGCATTATAAACAGTGAATTGTACTATACTATTTTGTTATACCGCAGTATACTATGTTGTACACATCATACTTTACTATATTGTACACAATTGTACTGCATTATAGTGCATGAAATATTATCATACATCATTGTACTGGATGTACTGCAGTTTATCCTGCAGTGAGTGCAGTAGTTCTGTGTGTGAGTCATCGGGGTGCTGATCTGATCGCACGTCAGTCAACAACAGTAAGTCATTAAAGTTGAACAGGAAACAGAAATTAATCCACGGTGAGTCACACACAGAGCATCCATCTGCCACCTGGTGAAGCCTAGAAATTCTGTCTGTAAAAATAATGAACCGAATAGGTGACGTAGGGCAGCCTGGTGGAGTCCAACACCCACCGGAAACACATTCGACTTATTGGAGGGAATGCAAACCAAGCTCTCACTATGGTTGTACGGTCCATAACAACAGGCCAGACACCCTATACTCCCACAGCACCCCCCACAGGACGCCCCGAGGGACGCGGTCAAATACCTTCTGCAAGTCCCAACACATGTAGACTGGAGGGGGAAAATTTCCACGCACACTCCTTGAGAAGATAAAGCACTGATCCAGTGTTCCGCGACCAGGACGAAAACTGCATTGTTCTTCTTGAATCCAAGGTTCAACTAACAGACAAACGCTTCTTTCCAGCACCCTGGGATGGACCTTCCCCAGGAGGCTGAGGAGTGTGACCCCACAATAGTTGGAGCACACCATCCAGTTTCCCTTCTTGAAAATGGGAACCACCAGCACAGACTGCCAATACAGTGGCACCGAACCAGATCTCCACACGATGTTGCAGAGGGATGTCAAACAAGACAGCCCAACAACATCCAGAGCCTTCAGGAACTCAGGCTGAATCTCGTCCACCCCAGCGGCCCTGCCACCAAGTTGTTTACCTATCTCAGTGACCTCCCATATCCCAGTTTTTGCTTTAGCCACCAACCAAGCGGTGCTACACTTGACCTGCCAGTACCTGTCAGCTGCCTCCGGAGTCCCACAGGCTAACCAAGCCCAATAGGACTCCTTCTTCAGCTTGATGTTCTCCCAAGGCAAGTCCTGGGTGAGGGGCCAAATGAAGAGCGATTCAGACAACCCCTATGAGAGGAAGATCAAGAGAACAGGTTACCATGCCCGAGATAAGGTTACCAGGAGTTCCCTGTATGGAGTTGCCCTCAGTGAGAGGCAATAGACTAGGGTGGGCATCCTGCGGTATATTGTAGTTTTTACCGATGGATGAGAGTCATTTCCCTGAGCCTTTGGGTCAGGGAACAGGTCCCGGCTGTTGTTTGCGCTTATACACCCAATGACAGTTCAGAGTACCCAACCTTCTTGGAGTCACTGGGTGAGATGCACAAGGGTGCTCCATCTGGGGCCTACGTCGTCTTACTGGGAGACTTCAACACTCATGTGGGCAGTGACAGGGAGACCTGGAGGGCGGGATTGGGAGGAACGGCCTGCCTTATCGGAACCAGAGTGGTGTGTTGTTATTGCACTGCTGTGCTAACCGCAGTTTGTCCATAACGGATATAAGGATGTCCACGCGTGCACGTGGCACCAAGACACCCTAGGTCACAGGATGATGATCAATCTTGTAATCATATCATCAGATCTGCAGCCGTATGTTCTGGACTCTCAGGTGAAGAGAGGAGCTGAGCTGTCAATCACCACCTGGTGGTGAGTTGGATCAAGGTGATGCGGAGGATGCTGGACAGACCTGGTGCACCTAAATGTATAGTGAGGGTGTGTTGGGAACACCTGCAGAGGCCCCAGTCCATGAGATCTTCAACTCTCACCTTCGGCAGAACTTTGACAGCAGAACATACATGTGAAGGTAATTCATCCTCAGAGAACTTTCCTTTTTACATCATTGCAGCAAATTGAGTTCATGTGAGTTGAATTTGGTCTATTATGGTAAATGGACTAGTTCTTATATAGCGCTTTTCTACTCTTCTGAGCACTCAAAGCGCACTTCAAGCACTTCCATGATTAACTAAGCTAAGTGCTTTATTATCTAACATTCACACACATTCAACCTCCGACGGTTGGTTGCGTCGGAGAGCAACTTGGGGTTAAGTATCTTGCCCAAGGATACATTGGCATGCTGCCTGAGGTAGCCAGGAATCGAACCGCCGACCTTCCGATCAGTTGGTGACCCGCTCTACCTCCTGAGCTACAGCCACCCCATTATGATCTGAGTTCAGTCTTGAGGTTGATCAACACAAAGAAATATCTGTTTTTAAGGTTATTTCTTAAGGTTTTTTCCTAAATAAAGTCCTTGGTCCAGTGACATTTACATCATCTCTGGGAATATATAAATATATACAGTAGCTGAATAATGGGACAGCAGCCCAATTAAATTCACTTTTTGTTTTTGGAAACAGCTGGTGAACTTTTTTGACCTCATACAGTCCACATACAAATGGATTACTGATTAATATTTACTACTGCAGAAATCAGGAGACCAAATTTATATAGTGTCGTAATGATGATTTTATACGTTCCTTTCAGTTTTACCTCATATATTATGGCACATTTTTCATTACAAAGGTGAAGTGGACCTGTTCTTTCTCTGATTTCCTGTCATATACCCATTCATATGAATGAGAGAGTATGTCCACACTTTTGACTGGTACTGTATCTCCTTAATAAACACAAAGATTCTCAACAATGAGCTCAGTGTTTGTGCAGTAATCCCTGCTGATTGCTCTAAACACTCAATTTCACAGTTTTTTATACTCTTGTATCTGTGTCATAGTGAGGGGATGTCCTTATATGGTCATCTCAGACCCAGACATCCTATCTACCTACCATTCAAAGCTTTTGTTAGTGAGGGGTAGCCAGTCAGAAAGTTGCCTTAAAGGGGGAGGAGCTTAAACTGTTTCAGACAGAGGACGAGCTGAGACGCTGCACTGAGGCCCAGCGTGAGATAAAGAAGGATTATTTTAAGCTGTGAATCATGCAAAGCTGTGAAGTGAGAGTCCAGGAATAAAAGCTGGAAATGAGGAGAACCGTTAAAGTCTGTTAAAGCTGAAATCATCACTGAATTTATTAAGTCTCACTGGGAAACTTGTCACGTTGATCTATTTCTTCATTTTGATGATCGTTAAATAAAATTTTCCATCACGCTTGCTTCAGCTTTTCTAATGTGAGGATTTCCTGCCTTCTTTTTTTATTTATATATATATAATCCCTGCAGTGACTTTATTTTTCCAGGAAAATTGAATTTGCAGCCTCTGAAACAGGAAAATGTCCCACTTTTATCTGTTTTTGGGGATCTGGACTGTAAAGGTGAATTTTTTTTTTATTTCACTTTTTGGTCATAGTAACAAAACAGACCACTAATCAGTCAATCAGAAAACCTGAGGTTTATTGAGCCATCGGATTAACAGAGAGTTCAGGTTTATAAAAGGATGTAGGTCAGCCTGCTGGAGGCTCTGCTAAGTTGGTGAAGTCCGCTCACATTTGATTTGATTTAGGTGACAATAAACCTAAAACCTGTCATTGTCATCTCTACTCTAATCAAATGCCAGTCCAAACAGGCCCCCCACAGAGCAACAGATCAGTTTAATGATGACTGTTTGAACAATCCTTCATCTTGTTTTCTTCAGCAAGTATAAAACATCTTTTTTCTACTTAAAAAAAACAAAGATACCAAATTTTTTCCTAAAAAAAACATCAAAACAAAAGCATGAGCCTGAATTTGTCCTGAACTCAGCCCTTCTGCTGGCTACAGCCACAGGCGAGCAAAGCAACAGAAGGTTCATGGTAATAAACCCAGGAAAATGAACTAATGACAGGTTACCAGTGGCCCTCCCTGCGAGGTTCAACAGCTACTGAGTATTGTTCACCTGAATCATTTGCCTCCTAGAAAATAAAACACAGCACAAAAACCAACAGGAACAGCAGCGCAGAATAGAAAACGAGCAGAGAGAAGAGCTGAGCGCGTTAAAAACACACAGATTCAGCGAAGTTCAGGAAAGTAAAGTAGCAGATAGTAGAGTAAAGAAGAGTCGTGTACCTGCAGGTTCTTCCTCCAAACGTTCACAGCAGCGAAGGCGAGCTGCATCTGTTTCCTGCGGGCATCTTTGTGCCGTTTGTAAGCGATCTCGATAAAGATGAGGAAGATCCCGGCCACAATGCCACCAGCAACCAACATGAACACACCTGAAGAGGACAGGGATAGATGTTTCCCTGTTTAATTACTTCCTGCTTTATTTTGGGTCTTGTGTCTTATATTTAGTCTTACTTAAATCTAAATGTCCACGCATGCCCGTCCACAGACTGTTGCAGGAGGAGCAGAATCCTCTGAATCTGAATGCTCTTTTTTACTCATTACTCTTTTTTTTTTTAATTGAAAATCAAAACTTTGGGCGATACCATCCAAGTTTAAGCAGATGTTCCCAGAAACAGACTCCTACCTGCCATGTTCTCGAAGGTGAGGGTGGCGGGGGCGTTGCTCCTGGAGTCACACTCCTGGTATCGAACCCACGTCTTATCGAGATCCTCCATGAAGCCGTTCTCATGAGAACTGTGGAGAGGCAAAGACGCGTGCGCGGAACAATATTCTATCGTTCAGATGTTTCTTTGTTGGTTATGTGCTCAGGCGTGCGGAAATGTGTCTCTGCCCGATATCCTTCCCACCCACAGCAGTGATCGTTTTTTAACATGAGTGCAAAGCTGAAATCAGGAGCGGGTCATCTACAAACCAGAAGGTCGGTGGTTCGATCCCTGGCTCCTCTAGCCTGAGGCTCAAAGTATTCTTGAGTGTGTGGGAATAGTAACAAAGCACTTGTATCAATGAATGAATGTGTGTGAATGAGTGAGTGAGGATTAGGTGCTTAAACAGAGTAGAAAAGTGTTATGTAAGAGCCAGCCCATTTACCATGCCAGGAGGTAAGCTGTAGTCAGCAGGGTATCGGAGAGAAATCAGGGGTCACGCCAGATGGCTGCCCCTCCCTGAGCCTGGTTCTGCTGTAGGGGGGTCACAGGGGGTCGTTTTGATTGTTGGGTTTTCTCTGTAATTATTGTAGGGTCTTTACCTTACAATACAATGTGCCTTGAGGCGACCTTTATTTGTGATTTGGCGTTATAAATCAAATTGAAATTGAAACTGAAACAGAGCCCACACCTGATCCTAACCTGGCATTCTTAGGCCGAGCTCTTTCTACAGCGTCCTTGGGTTTCTTGAAAGGCACTGTATAAATTATAATGATTACTATTAATAAATCATCACCTAACCCCATGTTTCAAAGGAAAGCAGAAAATACTTTTTTGGAAAAATAATTTTATACTCATTTTTTATCAAATGTGCACCAAAACACAGGAGCTTCTGATAGCATAAGGATAGTGTTAGGCCATCACCGATGGTTAGACTACAGTGGGTTAAACTTGACTTTGCTTAAATAGATGTTTTAGTACCAATGAAGTCTCACACACTTTACTTTGATCTTCGCCCCTCGATTTGCTCCAATTCAGAAATCAAAACATTCGCTGAAGAGCGCCTGCTTGGCTGCATGTAGATTAGAACTGCAAAGACCAGGCTTAGTTAAGACGAGGCTTTAAACGAGGGTATCAGATTGTTTTTGGTGGGGTGTTAGTAGGGCACCCGTGAGTGGAAAGATTTAACCTTATGACTTCCACCATGTTGCCATTGACCTATTTGGGGTTAGGCCCTTTTATATGTGATTTTCATCTATTCAGCATAATAGGAATGTAACAGGAGACCTGTGATGCCTAAATGCACATAAGACGATTTCAGACTAGCATCTTCTAGTTTCTGAAACTCTGCTAGACTTGGTTAGCACGTGGCTAAAATGTAACAAAGTGACAAAGTGACAGAACTATTCATGGTTTTTCCCAAAGAGTAGATTTGGTCTTCTCACAAATATCAGACTGGAGTTATCACCTGTGAGGACTTAGACCTCAGAGTGTTTGTGTCCACCAGGTCACCTAGGGTTAGGACTAACCCCAACCCCCTTTTATAGAAGTTTTGACTGTTTGGAGAACACAGATGGAAAAACGTAGCTGAAAAAATGTAACGCCAAATTTCAGAGGTCTGAAAGGTAACATCTTTCAGCAGGGGGCAAAAACAAACCCACCCTAACAATAACAGGACGGATTGCCGGTAGAGTATCTGAGGGTTTTCGTGAATGTTTTCTGTACCTGAGAATAGCCAGAGACACGTTCTGTTTCCACGGGCTGTCTTTCCTCATTCCAATCCCAAATCCAGAGCGGAAGAAAAGCTCTCCAGTCGTCACCAGATCGCACTTCTGCGACGCCTCAAACTCCAGCACAGCGCTGTCCCAGATGAAGGCGTGAAGCTTACTGCAGGAGGACAAAGACACGTTGACGGAGAGACACTCCACAGCACGACAGGTATATTCGTGACAGGTACGATGGCTGATCCGTGCTGCCTACTTGTCTCGGACAGCTTGGATGGCCTCAGCGGCACTCTCGTAGTTGTGTTTCTCCATGTGCCGGTACATGGTGCTCAGCTCCACCTGCCGTCTGAAGTAGATATCCACCGAGCTCTGCTTCACTGTGGCGTAGATGAACTTATCTGACGGGTTACGCAGCTGAAAGCAGCAGCAGATGGCAGAGGGTCAGAAATTCAACATAATACTCGGATAATTAGATTCATCTAACATGTCCTGTGGGAGGACCTCTTTCACACCTGTACTTTGGCTCACTGAGACCAGAGCTGATGCAGCTTCACACAAACAATCCGACACGAGTAAAGACAATTTTTTCTGTTCCGAAATTCATGAACAAAACAATGAAAAAAATCCACATGACTGTAACTCCTTTTTTTAAAACTTTTTATTTATAACATTTTGAACATTATACATTAACAGTAACATTATGAGGTCTGGGGATGATTTAAAAGGAAAAGGAAAAAAAATTACTCAGGTACGCACTGGCTTTAAAGTATTTTCAGCTTTACATCCACTCTATGTTGGTTAGTGTGCACTGCCGCTATGTATAAAAGTCTGCCATTTCTTCCAACGCCTCTTTCCCAGTTCCCCCTGTAGTCGTAGATTAAAAGTCATGTGTTCCATCAGCTTAATGTTTTTCACTGTGGATATAAAGAGGCTCCTGGTGGGAGGGTCTTTGCAAAGCCAGCATTTTGTTGTGGCCTTTTTGGCAGATACTAGGAATATCTTCAGAAGATAAGCATTGTCTGCAGTGAGGTCATCCGGGAGATCTCCTAAGATCATTTGTGTGAATGCGTAATTGATGTTAAAGCCCAATGTTTTTGAGATTATTTTCTTTACTTCTATCCAGAAGGGTTGAATGTATGGGCAGGTCCAGAATGTGTGTCCATGATCTGCCTTGACTTCCCCACAGTTTCTCCAGCAGGATGTTGATGTAGTGCTGAATTTAGACTTTTGTTTCAGTGTTATGAAGAAGCGGATGATGGTCTTCCAGCCAAAGTCCCGCCAGCTGTTGGAGTTAGTTGAAGTAAACTGTGTTCTCCAGGTGCTTGTCCACATAATGAATCAGGTTTGAAAAGCAGCAGCTGTCTTCTGTCTCATGTGAGGTGGAGGGAAGGATACGACCGCCCGTCCCACGTCATTCCCAGAACAGCCGAAGGTAACAATCATCAAGGCCAACGAACTCATGCTCATACTACTGAAATATGTGCCAGGCAGTCATAGTCTGATGAGACTTAGCTATAACTAGTCCGCCCTACAACGGAACTGGCTCTCGGTCCAATCCCTTAATCCACCGTTCACATAAAACAGCAAGGAATCAAACACTGAAATGAAACGGATCAAACCTGCGCCGTGTATTAACAGCACAAAGACACCTCAACCAAACCCCCTAGTGCCGGTCTTTCCTTCCTTTACTCAGACTATATACAAAAGCTCTCAAAGAAATGAGACTTAAAAGATGAATTCAGCAAAATGCGGGCCTTTGAATTTCCTCCAGAGTGAACATCTTTAAGAGCAGTTAATCCTGGAAACGATCCTCAATCAGAGGTGCTGGAAGCCTTCCACAGTGTACAGCTGGATGGTTCCCAGGTTTGGCGAGTTGTTTTTGGCCTACCTGGATCCAGACTGATGGCAAACTAACAAATGACAGACTGTAATCATGCAGTCATGGACAGTCACAGACCAGGAAGTGGCCACTTGGAGACACTGGCCACTTCCTGGTGTGGAGCACCCTGGTGAGTGTGAGCCATTTGCTTCTGAAGTTTGACTTAACAGACTTTTTAGAAGGTCCCCTGAACACTGGACCAGAGACCAGAGACCACAGACAGATACACTGGATTAGCGCTCTTCTCATCAACTATGATGTCATCATCTGAAGAGGTTGTGGTTGATATATGTCCTCACCCTGGGGTCGTTGATGCCAGTGATGCGCTCCTCAGGCCGGTCCAGCACCAGGAAGGCTGCCAGGTTGGCAGTATACGATGCTACGATGATCATGGCGAACCCTGCCCACACCATACCCAGAATCCTGGCTGAGAAACTCCTGGGAGCTCCTGCACACAGAGCAGAGAGGAAACACCACAGTGAGTAGACAGCAGCGCACCGCTGGAAGCTTTAACTTCAGTTTCTTCTTACCTTCTCCTATCCCAGAGTTCAGCAATACTCCCCATGAGAACCACATGGCAGAGGACAAGGTGAGGGCGTCTTCCTCTTCTTCTTCGCTGTTCACTTTAAACCTTCCGAACGGGCTGCGCACACACAGCTATATTAGGTTCTGAAGAGTTCACCGATACACCACTACTCAATGACCTTAGCACTGCAGAATGATGATCTGCGATGCATCAAATCATCAAAGAACAAAAAACCTACAGAGGCAAAAGTATTATGCATCTTATTCAGACTCAATAATGGTGCAGAAACGAGATTGGGCCCCCCCCCTATGTTTCTTAGACCGGGCACCTCACAGTGCTTTATACTGTACCCTACAATAACAAAGACATTTTTATACATTTAATATATGAATATACTTTCAAGAGATTTAAAATTCAGAAATCTCTACACTGACATTTGATGCAGAGCACTCTGATTCACGTGGCTCTGCCCCTGCTCTTAAGCCCCGCCCTTCCTCCGAATGTACCAACAATGAAAAATACATCGTGATTAATGAACAGTAACAATAACCACAAGTTTTGTTCCATTCATCTATTTTTTAACTGCTTATCCAGTTCAGGACTGCAGGTGGGCTGGAGCCTGTCCCAGCTGCGATAAGGCGAGAGGCGGGGTACACCTGGACAGGTTGCCGTTCCACAGACAGCAACAGACAGCCATTCGCACCTGCAGCTAGTTCACCAGTGAACATACTGTGGACCGTGGGAGGAAGACAGAGTTCCTGGAGAGAACCCACATAGGCACAGGGAGAACCCTGTGGGTTCAAACAAGGAACCCCCTGCTGTGATGTGACAGCTCTTATCCGCTACACCACAGTGCTGCTCTAAGCTTTGTTTTATACATTAAAAACCACAAAAAACTCAGTACACATTCCTGTAGTGTTGGCATTAAACATGCAGTAACAGACCACCAGTTTGCTGAGTGGTGCAAACCAAACTGAGAAGAGATCTATTTTTTTTATAAGCTTTAAGACATTTTTGCACCAACCGTCATACTCCCATGATGAGGGGCTCGAACTTGTGACGGAGCAGAAAAACAAGAACATTGTTCCTGCTAGTAACAACGAGATTAGTGGGTTTTTGTGATTAACTGGGTGACGATTTCTGCAAAGGTTTTTATGTATTTAATTTAAAAAGTGAGCACCATTCAGGTCCGTTATACTGAGGAGAGGACGGACGCCTCTGCAGCTGATATATGTCAAACTGGGCCACTCAGACCAAAACAATCTGTCTGGACGAACAGCTGCTCAGAGGACATGGACGCGGTTTGGATCGGTGACGAGCGGTGGAGCGGTGGAGCTGTCGGAGCGGTTCTGGAGCTGCTCAGAGTCGTGTTGGTTTACCTGAACCGGTCTAGTAGGTAAAGCATCACTGCCACCACGTGGACCGACAGACCGACTAACAGCCACAGTGTGCTCTGGAACGGCTGCATGAATGAGTCCAGAGTGCTGCGAGGGATTTCCTGGAAGCACAGACAGACAACGTGCATATGCACACCTCAGTCAAATCAAGTTTATTTATAACACACAAGTTTATGTGAGACACAGTTAGGCGCAGGAACCTCTGTCTTTTGTCTGCTGTTTTGTCAGAGATGTTTTAGCTGGTATGCCACCAGTACCTGGAATGCGGTTGTCTTCTTTTTATTTAAGATGAAGGTCGTATTTTTCTATGAATAAACGGATAAATTGAAGGTTCCTGCAGGGAGAGCTTGTTTTTGGCGTGGCCTGATATCAGCACAGCCAGCGTTGGATACAGAGCATCATCGATCGGTGCGCCTCTTCCCGGAGAAGCGGATGTTTGACATCAGCGTGAGATCGATAGGGAGTTCTGTCCTGAACTCTGCTGTTTGTCCGGCTCGACTTACAGCGTGTGAGAACAAGAACATCATTAGTTCACATGCTGATCGGCCGGACGGTGAAGCCTCTGATCCCCCTGAATCTGTAATATCTGCTCTCACAGAGTAGAAACACTCATGGAGCAGCTTCTCACTTCAACAGCCAATCATAACTTTCTCTTTATTGGAATGACAAATGTGCCCGCTGGTGGCTCATATCAGCGGCTGCTAATTAACAAGGATTCGTGTTTTTCTGTACAACACTCCGACACGTCCGCTCTTCAGTTCAGCTTCTCTCAGATTAAGAGTAAGAATCACAGATGATCACATCTGAGCTTTTATCCACATGTTAAACAAACACGTTGTGAGAAATTACAAAATGTTGGATGGTACGAATCCTCCTGCAGCTGCCTTTGAGCCACACAGAGGAGCAGCATGGCCATCTGACCCACAATAAAAGTGGAGCTACAAACACAGCGCGAAATCTGAACCTGGATCAGCTGCAGGAGGCGTGACAGAAATCATCGACCTGCTTCCCGTTTCTGTGAACTGGGTCAATCTGACCAAAAATATCCCAGACACCCCGCAGAGCAACCGGACCCTCCACAGAGAGCACAAACCTCTTCCTCTCTGCAGCTTTTAGTTATTTCAGTTTTTCTCAGTGATGGTTTACTCTCATTTTAATTTTTTCTATCTTCAGAGCATTTGGAGATGACTGCTGTCTCCATCCTGGTTGATGTTAAAGTATCAGTGTCCATGTGAGCAGGGAGTTTCTAAATACCCAATAACCCACTCTCTGGAACTCCAGTTTCATAGGGGCACCGTGTCTTTAAAATCTCACGGGCTCACAGTGTCCTGGACACCAAATATCTGAACGTTCCAGAAAGAATCCATCTCAGAGTGGACATGAACCTGAGGAACAGGGCTTTTTCACACCCAGTACTCCAAACCATGCAGCGGCAGATTCACGACTGACCTGCGCTGTGGACGGATCATCTCAGAAGTCCATTTCCCTCCTGCCGTGTGATGGCGTTTGTCTGACCAGAGCCAGACCGAGGTATAAGCAGGCTAAGCAGCTGTTTGGGGCCTCCAAGCCATCAGGGGGCCCCCAGGAGAACTCAGGAGTCATACGAGTCATACATACTCAGCTTATCCTAGTGCCAGGCTGATCCTCATTTGTTTGAAGCACAAGTTGTCTTTTGTAGACTCGGCTCTGGTGAGTGTTACATTATGAACACTCATCATTTGGGGCCTTTTCTTCAGCTGACCCTAACCCGGCTCTGCAGGTAGCACAAACACTACACATCAACTAGCCCAGCTGCACCAACTCTCCCTACACTGTCCTCCATTTTGATTTGGGGTGTGAAGCCAGAAGCAACAGAACATGTGTAGCAGCAGCCTCCGGATAGCATCACCTTCAGCCACCACAACCAGCTGCTCCTTCTGGAACCTCCTGCTAGGTTTTAAATCTCCTAACGTCTGCTGGAGTCGCTGCTGGGATCAGCATCATCTCTGGAAGTAAATAGATCCCTACGGCGTGATAACAGAGCTGCTCTTGGACTTTGTCACTCGCTCACCTTCTTGACGAGGATGGTGAGCCCCTGGTATTTGAAGGGTTTGGAGAACTCGATGTACTGTGCGCGCTCGTTGTTGATGGTGAGCGGGGCGACGATCATGTCGGCGAGGCCTCCCAGTAGCTCCCCCATCATCCCATTCCACTCCTTCTTGTTGCTGTTGTTCACCTGCAGGAGCAAGGAAGCAGGTCTGTTTAGTGCACGTTGTTCTGCCAGTCTGCGATCTGTCACGTGATCTTCCTCCGCATGTTGAGATTATTTCACACATTTTACGTTACAACATTTACAGGGGCTAAAAAGATAACACAGTCTGGTTAAAGCAACCTGTGGTGCTTTCCTCGTTTCCTGCAATCCTGGCAACGAAAAGACAAACACTGCTGATCACATGACCTCATTGCTGGAGGTCATCATAGACGGCAGATGAAAAGGTTAAAGTCCACATCGGCTGCAGAACTAACTGATGAAGACTGTGAGACATGCTCCATGGCAGCCTCTGAGAGAGCACGATACATTACTTTATTGATTCAGCTTTATCTATCCATGAAGCCAGATGACACACATCAATTAGTTAAACTGCAGGAATGTCTTAAAGACATAAAGGCCTGGATGACCTCTAATTTCCTGCTACTAAATTCAGATCAAACTGAAGTTCTTGTACTCGGCCCCACAAATCTTAGAAGCACAGTGTCAAACCAGATACTTACTCTGGATGGCATTACTTTGGCCTCCAGTAACACTGTGAGAAATCTTGGAGTTATTTTTGACCAGGATATGGATATAGGACGGCTTTTTTACATTTCTGATATATTTATAAAATTAGAAACATCCTTTCTCAGATTGACGCTGAAAAGTTAATTCATGCATTTATTACTTCTAGGCTGGACTACTGTAATTCATTATTATCAGGCTGTCCTAAAAGCTCCCTGAAAAGCCTTCAGCTGATCCAAAATGCTGCAGCTAGAGTACTGACAGGGACTAGAAAGAGAGAGCAGATTTCTCCCATATTGGCTTCTCTTCATTGGCTCCCTGTTAAATCTAGAGTAGAATTTAAAACCCTTCTCCTCACATACAAGGTCTTGAATAATCAGGCCCCATCTTATCTCAAAGACCTCATAGTACCGTATCACCCCAATAGAGCACTTCACTCTCAGACTGCTGGCTTACTTGTGGTTCCTAGGATACTTCAGAGTAGAATGGGAGGCAGAGCCTTCAGCTTTCAGGCCCCTCTTCTGTGGAACCAGCTCCCAGCTTGGATTCAGGAGACAGACACCCTCTCTATTTTCAAGATTAGGCTTAAAACTTTCCTTTATGATCAAGCTTATAGTTAGGGCTGGATCAGACGACCCTGAACCCTCCCTTAGTTATGCTGCTATAGGCCTAGGCTGCTGAGGGGGGGGGGGTCCCATAATGCACTGTTTCTTCTCATTCACCTTTATTTACTTGTTTATACTTCACTCTGTATTTAATCATTATTATTAATCTCTGCCTCTCTTCCACAGCATGTCTTTTGTCCTGTCTCTCTCCACTCAGCCCCAACCGGTCTCAGCAGATGACTGCCCCTCCCTGAGCCTGGTTCTGCTGGAGGTTTCTTCCTGTTAAAAGGGAGTTTTTCCTTCCCACCATCGCCAAGTGCTTGTTCATAGGGGGTCGTTTTGACTGTTGGGTTTTCTGTGTAATTACTGCAATATAAAGCGCCTCAAGGCGATTGGTTGTTGTAATTTGGTGCTATATAAATAAAATTGAATTGAATTAAAATTACTGAATATCCACCAGAGCTGATCACCTGGAGAGGAACAGGACAAATACACTGAAATACTAATTCAGATATTCGTAGCTTCTCATTTTAAATACTAAAATAGGATCAGATTTGTCTGAACTGGGTGTATTTTAAAAGGCTGAGCTCAGAATTTAATAAAACATGAAGAAGAAAGATGCTTTTGGTATGAAATATGTCAGCTTTTATACTAATCAAATAAAGAAGAAAGAAATCATCTATCAGGAGCTATTTATATGTGGAAAATAAAGCAGATTTCAAGTGTGGAATAAATCTGTAAAGAGATGTGAGTGGAGGAGGAGGAGGAGGGGGCTGACAGACTGGAGGGAATACAGAGCAGAGAGGAGGTGATGAAGGAGAGCGAGCAGCAGCAGAGAGAGCGATAAATAAACGTCTCTCGGCTTTGGCAAGGTCGGAGTCAGGGACAGAGCGGTGGTGGCCATGGCAACAAGCCTCGGCGACGTGCCGCCGGTGTGGGTGAATCAGTAAGCAGGTCAGAGAGAGCGAGACGGCGACATCATTGGACACATAATGACATCATCGGTCCACGGATAAACACGCGTGAGAAAACTGTCCGCTTACTTTTGAGATGTCCTAAAGCATTGAATCAGAGGCTGAACTTTCATTACATCCTGATGCTTCGCTTCAGATCCACTGCGACGGTGCTGAGAGGCAACGTTACCAAACTAAATGCCACCATCCAGTCACCGAAAGCCAGATTTCCCCTTTAAATTAAATCACTGATAAACATGGAGCGTGCAGTGACTTAGGAGGGAAGTGACTCAAAGCTGTGAATGATTACAGAGACCAACAATACATGAGGAGCAACATCGGCCAGGCGAAATCACCTGAAGCTACACATTCATGACAGAGAAACTCCCCTCAGCACACAATAACTCCACAGTCTGTAGGTAAAAGATGGACAGAACCACTTAGCCGTCATCGTTGGCATTAAGGTTTCAGCGTTTGTGTTTTGGCTGTTGCCGTATCATTTTTTGGTTTTGATAAGTGACCATATTTGGATGAGAATTACTATCAGTCTGCATCCACAGACTGCACGCGCACACAGATACCTGCTAATCAGTGACATCCAATTAAAATCCTCAAGTTTCACTCACCAAAACTGGAGCTCAGCCTGTTAGTACAATGAACTGCAATCCTCAAAAAATGATGCTGGAAAATGTCCAGAATCAGCCCAACCTTCATCCCTTATTATTATATAGATTATTATTTATTATTATTATTTGGATTATTTAGAAAATTAATGACAAATTTAGAAGTGGATCTTGCCCCTGGAGTTTATTCAGGCTAATCTGGAATGGTCAGGTGAAATGGCCCCAAACATTCAGGTACACTCAGAGACTGTATATTAAAGATCAGTGCAGCTTCTGTTTAAAATTTTGTTATTAATTGATTTTGTTTATATTCAGTCCTGGAGATTTTATGGTATTTTCTTAGATAATAACTTTAAATTAGGTTTTTATGTTAATGATATTGTTTGTTTATGTGTGTTTGTATTTCTGAGACTGGGAATGCTTGGCTTAGGTCGACTCCTTCTTTTTAAATCTGTGTTATAAATAAAGGAACTGAACTGAAAAGGGAAGCAGGTGCTGAAGCTTCTTCTATTATCCAGCAGGGGGCGACTCCTCTGCTCTGATGCTATGGAAGTCTATGGGAAAAGGAGCATCCTGCTCAGCTGATGTCGGAACTCTTTCCTGATGAGTTTCTGGTCTCAGTCGCTGCTTTCAGGTCTGACTGACTAAAGTATGAAGCTCATGTTGGAAACGACGGTTCTGTTAGGGTCACAGAGGAGTGGGAAGCAGCGACGGGATTAGGGCGGGGTTACACACTGATTGACAAGTTGCTACCCTATAAATGCGCAGTGTCCTCAGTTTGTCTGTCAGCTCCACCACTCATCGTGACATCTAGTTCCAAAAAGACTGAAATGCTAAACTTGACAAACTGACGAGTGGTGACGTCCATCTCTGACGTACAGGCTTCACCACAGACACGTGCATCAGCGGCTGTTAGGGTTAGGGCTGCTGAGACAGATCAGCTCAACACTTCTGAACAGGAACAGATCTAATAAGGTTATGCACAACGTCTGACAGCAGGACAGGAGTCGGACATTTTCTCCTGCTGCAGTGAGAGAGAGAGAGGGAGCCCCATGACACTTACTCGCTCCTGCGTGCCAAACTTCCCATCAGCCACCAGGTGAACCTCATAGGTGAAGTTCATACTCATGGCCAGCTTGATGAGCAGGTCGATGCAGAAACCATAGCAACACTGAGGGACAATGGGCTGACCTGGAAACACAAACAGCCTCATGTTATTAATTAAATTCAACTTTATTTATACAACACACACACACAGTAACACTCCTCTTCAGGTGCTTTATAAACCCAGTGATCGCATGATCACTATCAAACCCACATGACTCACCGGCTGTCGTTCTCCCATACCACAGACGTGTCTCGACCTCATACGAGGACAAATCACATCTTAGGGGCTTTTTAGGGGCTGAAAACTCACCTTGTCTCACCGGCATCTGACACTATTCACCATTTATTTTGGTATTTTCAGCTTGTCCTTCAGGACAGATGATGTGAGCTCTGACAGCAGCAGTGTTGTGACATCAACTGTACTGACACTTCAAGTCAAAAGACTGACCATTGAAAACAGGGGGTCAGTGTCAGTTAAAATCTGCGTTTGGGAGGATGACGTGTTAGCGAGGGTGCTCGGTGTGTCTGTGTACCTGGTATGGTCCCGTTGGGCCCTGTACAGATCACCTTCTTGATTAGGACTCCGTTCACAGTGTACTCCTCTTTACACGTCCCGTCGCTCTTCGTTGGCTTCACGTAAACAAATGGCTCCTGATGAATCGTCACAATCTGAACGCACAAACAGCAAACGTTAGTGACTGATCCGACAGAGCCGCTCTGAAACGTGCCCATCGCTGTGGAAATAAACGTTATTACAGCATCCCAGGGCTAAATTACAACGACTCCTTCAGTTTTGCACATGTTAGAAGTGGTGATAATATACAGGTCATGAGGGCTTCAAAGTGGCTCTATAGCGCCCCCCCTACACTTCTTATCTACACTGTTGGACCAGGGTTCTAATAGTTTTGGATTTTACATTATAGTTTAGTTTTAATTAGTTTTCAGAGCGGTTTTGCTCATTTTTATTAGTTTTTATTTTGGGTTTTATGCTTAGTTTTAGTTAGTTTCAGTATTAGTTTTAGTATTTTCATACTTAATCAGGTACCCTTTAAAGAAATCTATTCAACAACCAGCTGTTCACAGACAGCAGCACTGCATGCTAAATGTGTGTAACATTAAGGACACACATGAGCACCAACAGGGAGAAACAAAGAAAAATATAAACTCTGAAACTCAATAAACTCTACAATAAACTCCAATAAAGTTCAGCGTCAGTGCAGCAGATTAACAACATCTACATGTGGTGTCTGACACAAACAAACTCTTTGAAGGGGTCAAAGGTTAAATCCAGCTGCATCCTGATGTTCTCCACCTGAAGCTGCTTCTGTTTTGGAGCTAGCTTGGTTAGATGCTCCTAATTAGACTTCAGGGTCTTTGCGGCCTCTGTACACAACCTACGGAAGTGTCACTCAGGTTCACTTTAAAATCTAACTGACAGGTTGCTTGAAATTTTATTGGCACAGGAAGTGATATCTTGTTTGTTTGTGCAGCAGCCAATAAGAATGCAGGCCTTAAGACATCCACATGCCCATAGAAACCCCTCAACGGAAGCACACCCTGACAGGTGCCAAAGAATGACAGTCTATTTATTGCTTGCAGATAACCTTTATCAGTTCTTTTCAAACTCTAAATTAAAATGTAACCCTGAAACCTCACTAAAAGGGCACATATCATGCTTTTAAGTCCGTCCTTTTCATATGTAAGCCATTCACTTGTGGTCTATATAAAGTAGAACTGCAACGCTTTGGTCTGAATTCCTTGTTATTGCAGCTCCACAGACCCCTGTTTTGCACCTGATCTGAGGCGTCTTAGAGCAGCTCGTTTTGGTGCGGTCTCTTTAAATGTGAATGAGAAGTTTCACGCCCCGCCCCCCTCCAGGTCACGAAGCATTCCACTCCACCCAATTCAGCCATTTTTGTAGTTTGATAGCAGCAATACGATTATCTACCGGCATAGAAACGAGCACGTCAAAGAGGCTCTGATGCCGGGGGGTTAATCCACCCAACAACCGAACATTTGGACTTGTCTACTTGTAACTTCAGCATAACTGAACTTGGACTACAAAATCGCTGCGAGAAAAAAAATGGCGGATTCATGAAATTGGTAAGTCGGAAGTCCATGACCTTGTTTAGCAGTTCCACAGCAAATACTGTGACCTAAGAGGAAAGAAAACGTAACAGGGAATAGAGAAAACTGAATAGACTGAAAATTATGATCCAAAAAGAATATAAAGATATCTACACAGCACCGGGACAGAATGCGTTTAAATTTGCTGCACTGCTACACACTCAAAGTACACAAAAAAATGTATTTAAGGGCTAAAAAAGTATATTTTGCATGATATCTGTCCTTTAAAATTCACTTACTATGGAAGAGTGTCATCTGCACAGAAACTGACATTTGTCTTACTTCATTTAGGATGTTACCCAGTGGACCATATATGCACACGAGGACCGAATACAGACTCTTGAGGTACACCACCATTTGTATAAATAGAAAAAAATTAAATTTACAGAGCAGAATATGAAGCAGAAAAGATTTGAAAATGCTTTTTTCATGCTCTGGTTCTGCTTTACATGATCTGATTGATAAACCACACAACAACTAACCCCCACTCATCATCATCTGCAGATCTGATATCATCCAAACCCTCCAACATGAAAGAAAGCGCTGCTCTGAACTTGACCTAAAACCATCATATTTCTGAGATGATAAACCGAGCAGACATGCAAGGCTGTGGTTCCAGCAGGAACAGTGGTACCTTCAGTCTGGTTGACATCTGGTATCCGACTGGCTTCTCTGTCTCTCCTCCAGGCCAAATGATTTTCCTCTGAGGGTTCATCACAACCTGAAGCGCACACAGAAACACACAGTGAGGAGCAGATTCAGGTTGTAATGTTGTTGCACGCAGGTCTCGCTGTGACAGGCTGACTAAATGACAGCATCAATACTGCATCCGTGCATTCATATTTAAAGACGCAGGAGGCTCAGAGACTCACTCACTACATACACCATGTTTCTCTCAGCAGCTCAGCTCTGACGGGCGTCATACTCGTCACTGAACTAAACATTCACCTCATCTAATCAATAGTGAATTACTACACGGGCTGTAACTGCAGCACTTACTGATTAAGGTGAGATTTGAAAGTTTCAGTGTGCTGTCCTCTCTGTCTTTTTATTCAGTAACAACCAACGTTAATTTTTGTGATATTTTTGAATATTTTTGCCCTTCATGTAGATACACACCAGTTTTCTCGGCTGACTCTTATTTCTGTTTTTTGTTTTTTTAGTCTGATCTGCCAATCTCTAAGAATTGTAACTATAACTGATAGTTCTTCTGTAATAAAACAGATAATAGGGTGCTGAGAGAAGAACTGTGGTCCTGCATGAGGAAGTCAGAAGTGGCAGAGAAGTATGAGAGGGTGGTGCAGGACATATATGAGGACAGTGAGACAGGTGTGAGGTGTGTGGTAGCAGTGACAGATGGGTTCAAGGTGAGGGTGGGATTACATCAGGGATCGCCTCTGAGCCCCTTCTTGTTTGCAGTGCTGATGGACAGGCTGACAGATGAGGTCAGGCAGGAGTCTCTGTGGACTATGATGTTTGCAGACGACACTGTGATCTGTATTGAGAGTAGGGAGCAGGTGGAGGAGAGCCTGGAGAGGTGGAGGTATGCTCTGGAGAGAAGAGGAATGAAAATCAATAGAAGCAAGGCAGAATACATGTGTGTGTGAATGAGAGGGAGGCAGGTGGAAAGGTGAAGCTGCAAGGAGCAGAGGGACTGAAGGTAGAGCAGTTTAAATACCTGGGGTCAACCGCCCAAAGCAACGGAGAGTGCACAAGAGAGATGAAAGAGAGAGTGCAGGCAGGGTGGAGTTTAAGAACGTGGTTTGAACATGTGCAGAGGAGAGAGAGTGGATATACTGGACAAATGATGTTGAAGATGGAGCTTCCAGGCAGGAGAAAAAGAAGACCTCAGAGGAGGTTCATAGATTTAGTGAAGTAGGATATGCAGAGGGGTGGTGTGACAGAGAAGAATGTTGAGACAGGGTAAGATGGGGGCAGATGAGCAACTGGGGCACCCCCTAAAGGGAGCAGCCTAAAGAAGAAACATTCACTTTATTTTTGTTTTTCCGCCCAGGTACCTACTGGTAGCTTTTCCCAGGCAGTTAAGTAGTGTATAGTAGGTGTAGCAGGTGTATAAACAGGTGCAGCAGATGTAACCAGGTGTAACAGGTGCATAAACAGGTGCAGCAGGTGTATGAACAGGTGTAGCAGGTGTATAAACAGGTGCAGCAGGTGTAGCTGCTGTACTGTACCTGTGTTCCGTTGAAGACTCCAACCTGGACGAGGCGACCCGGTTTCTGCTGGTAGTTCAGAATGCTGTAGGTAGCGAAGCGTCGGTCGCCATCGTCGTTAAACTCGATACGTCCTGTCAGGCCATCGGGGTACTTTGATGACATCAGCACCCTGTGGAGCCAATCAGTGCACAGAAGAATCAGAGTCAGCTCTCAGGGAGCTGATTTTGGTTTTTATTCCTGTTTGGTGTGACATCATCTTGTTGATACATAAGCACATCAGGTGTCTGACTTCAGGTGACACCAGGTCACATGATGCTGCAGCAGTGGATGCGGGAGCACAAATAATCCTGATTCAGAGTGACTGATGGTGTATATGGGTCACGCAGAGAGGAGGAAGACAGCCTTATTATCCCAGTTGTGTCACCCAGACTTGAAGACGATTCCAGATCAGCTCAGTGAAGCGTCGCCCTCCAGTTCTCACTTTCATCCTCAGCGGCCCGGTCTGACATCATCAAACCCAGACAGGCTAAAGTGGAACACGCACAGCGGTCACGCAATGTTTCTATCAAATTCAAACAGGGCGGAAGAGCGAGGGTTTCACCGGATACAGCAGCGAGAGACTCAAGTGAAAAACAAGCACATCTCCATGTCTAACTACAACACGATCTTTGACCTCTGACCCTGCAGCTGTGGGTGGTACTGACCGTTTGAAGAGTGGCCCGGTCCTCCAGATGTTGGTGTTTCCCACGCAGCCCCGTGGTGGTTCTGTAATGTTCTCCTTCTCGAACAGCTCCTGCAAAGACTGCGCCACCACAGCCACGGCGTCCGCGATGTGCGCCGACTCGTTCTTACCATTAATCAGCTGAAGGCCCAGCAGGCCTGCGCCGCACACACACGCACACACACGCACACATATGCACACAAAGCAGGAAGTTAAACAGGCTGCAGACTGAAAGCTGCCCTCATTCACACACACACAGTAATTAAAAACACACACACACACACACACACTTTAATTCAGCAGAGCTAATTACACAGCGCATCAGTGTAATTCAAACACACACACTCGGGGCTTCAGGCGGCAGGTCAGTGTTCACTGCGACCAAACTGCATGCTGGGAGTTCACTCTGACAATCACAGCCGTGTGTCTCCGCATGAAAGCCTCACCGAGACGTCATGAAGAGTGCGTGGTGTTTTCCTTCAGCACAAAGGCCTCATGCGGCGGAGCAAAGTGTCTGCACCTGTCCCCCTGCCAGGCCCAAACACCTGGCTAACGCTGTTAGCATCCACCCCCAAAAATACACACAACAACTAACCAACAGGTTAGCAACCCCCCCCCCCAAAAAAAACTACACACAACAAACAGGTGGTTAAAACTGTTAGCTTTCCAGCCCCCGTTTTCTAAATTTTCTAACTAATGCCACTGCCAACAGGTAAGATTAGAAACTGTGCGTTAACACTGAGATGTGAAGTTCTTTGGGAAGCCAGGTGAGGCTGAAGCTTCAAAGGGACCTGATGTGTCTGATTTGAGGTTTCCAATAATGAGGTAAACGTGAAGCTCGGGCTTCAGGCTGCTCTCAGCTCCTTCCCTCTATTCTCAGGTCTGTTTAAATATGTCCAACAAGTCTGCAGCATACTGAGGTGCTGCCCCTCAGCAGGCTTCCTGAAGCTGGCCAACCACAAGAAAGCCATTTTTCAGGACATGGGCCTTAAAGAGCCAGGAGCTAAAGCAGTTGGGGCACACAGATGATGGACTGAGGGGTCAACAGATTTCTCTAGATAGATAAAAGCTAGCTGGAAGTGAGCGGATGAAGCTGTTTTTGACCCTAATGGACTCTGACATCAGCATTATTGATCAGAAAGACCAACGTGTCCATCTGCCATTCCTAAACGAAGCTGAAGGTAACAGCATCTGTGCTGAGGAACACCGCCTGCAGACTGATGAAGATGCAGAAACTTTTCCCTCATAATGCGACAAGAGTCCGGTGAGGAAAACACCAACACAATCCAGAACGCTGCAGTACTGCTTCACGGGTTTCTTTGCGGGGGATCGTTTCAGGGGGGTGAACACAATAATGGGAACACCTGTGCCATCTGATGTAATCCTACACAACAGGCCTGCAGCTCCAGCCTGGAGATGTTCTCACTCTGTTATTATGGGTGGTGTTACATCTGGGAGGCTGTGCCCTGAGCTCCATGTTGTACTGGGTTATATTTTAGTTACAGCTGTTCACATTATTCTGTCCATCTGTGTGTATGAGGGGCTGATGATTATAGTAGCTGCGCACCAAGAATTTCATATGAGCTCAGGCTCAGTGTGAATGCCACAAAAGTCTATAAAGTTTAAAATGAACCCTTTCTTTGATCTGATTTCAGCGAGTTTCAGCAGCGAGCAGAGGGTCTTTACTCCCACAGTATGAATATTTTCATGCTGCTACATGGGAATAAAATCACTGACACTTTATTCTGCAGCTCCTGCATTTCCACACAAACTTTTCTTACAATTTCCCAGAAATTATAAGATTATTTCCAGAAAAGGTCCTACTCAGCTGCTAATTTCAACGGAAAATGTTCCACTCATGAGATTTTTATTTACTTAAAGAAAGCCAGTGGTGCCAGTAGATACACCAGACTCCCCTAACATTTAATTTCATCATTAACAGCTAAACAGCAGCTGATTTTTTTTAGAAATCAAAAGAAATCTTTCAGGTAGATGCTTCACAGAGACGTGACCTCCTGACTATTTCTGAAAAAAATGAAGCAGGAATAATCCAGTGACTTTGTTAGACTGAAGCGGTCTCCCTCAGCAAAGAAACCTCCACCCTCCTGCAGCAGAGACAAAGCGGCTGAGGATCGTTTCAGAGTGCGGGCTCGCTGCACTTTTAAGGAAATGATGGATCGTTGTTCTGACACATCTGCAGCTCAGAGGAGGGCGGCGATGTGCAGAAAACCACGCATCGTTTTTAAGAGTGCAGCAGCCGGCCGGTGAGGATGTTTGTATAAACAAAAAGCCACGGCAACAGAGCGGGGAGCCGATTACCCAGCAGCCAGAGGGGGACCGCCACGTCAATGATCCCCGTGTTAACTACGGCATCATCACCTGGAGTGTGCACGGGAATGGTGTCATCACTGAAACGTGTTTCAGGTAGTTAACCAACATCGACGGACACATAAAGGTCCTTCCATGTAAGATGTTCACACTGTAATCAATATGTAATCAGAGTTTTTGGTTTCATTTATTTATATTTATAAATATAATTTTCAAGCTCATGTTTTAACTAATGTAGATCGGGGTTGTTCTGTTCGAGGGTCGGTAAGAGTAAAGCTATGTTTATATAATTGTATCTGCTCTGCTTCTGGCGTTTCAGCTCTTCAAGGCTGTTAAATATCTTTTAGCAACTAGTTAGAGCTGTCATGACTTCAGATTTTCACTCTCTGATTAACTTAGATATTGATCATATCACATTATATATATATATATATATATATATATATAACGTGGAGAACATAATGCTATCAGTCAAAATCATCCTCGACTTTATTTCATTTACTTAACTTTAATTTAGCCTACTAATAAGACAAATGCTAAATTTACAAAATAAATTTTAAACATTTTAAATCAAAATGCCGACTAAAAATCACAGACATGGACGCAGCTCCTGATTGAACAAATGAAGCCAGAGCCTTAAACCTGCACTCTATCTGAAGGCCACCAGATGGCGATAGCTGTGGTTGCAAAAACACTTCCGGTCCTATAGAAGTATAGGAAAATGGCTCCCTGACCTCTGACCTCTGTAAACACTTCCCTGCTGAGCTTCTGGGGTCAGTCACTCAGTTTGCGGCTCTGGTTGTAAACAGACATCTGTGAGAAAATGATTCGACTGCTCACCTGATGTCTGTCCTGGCGAGTTTATGGTCTCATTGAATAAAACGCGATGTTCATTTTGGAGGGCGTGGTCTGTCAGAGGCTCAGAGGAGTAGGAAGCAGGGGGCTGGGCTGTGCCCATCTTTTATGTACAGTCTGTATTCTAAAGGGGTGTCCATATACTTTTGGTAAAGATAAACATGCAATCTGGCTGGCTGAGTAATCCGCTGAGAAAACCCCGCCCCTGGCTCCACATTGCTGTGGGCAGGGCCTCTATTGGCCACTTGCAAAGGGCAAAGCATCAAGCGGGTAACAGGAAGCAAGGGCGGCATCTTACCAGTGTTTGACTGGACACACGTCACGGTAACCGCAGCAACATTTGCTGTTTATTAACACCCCCCCCCCACCTCCACCCGCCCACACCTGAATAATAAAGGCCCGCCCCTCCCCACCCCCTGTCTAGTAGCATGTTATTGTTACTGTGAGAATGGGCAGACGGGCGGGCGGGCGGACGACACACACTATAGAAATGAAACAAACAAAAAGATGTTAGACACATTTAAAGCCACACAGTTACAATGAGCCCGGAAAGAAAGGAGCGGTTAGGAACCTTTAAACATGTCTCCACCTCCGCCCTGCAATGTTTAAACGTTCAACCGGCACTCCGAAGAAACCAGAGAGAGAAACACCAGGACGCTGAGAAGCTAACAGACTGTGATGAAGAGTAGCTTCCTTCATCCGCGACCTACCAGAAAAAGTGCCAGAGAGAGAGAGCTGCGCTTCCATCCAACCGTGTTAAAAATGACCTTCATCCTATAAATCTGCTGATGCTCTTAAACGCTTTTCATATCCAACGTCTGCACAGCAAATCAAAACTGAGTCCTTCCTGACTCCCTGGCTGCCACTAATGGGGACCAATTTGTATGTGAAGGACCCAGGATGAATTTTCCACTAAAATCCAGATGATGTAACGTTGATGCTCCGAGTGTCTTAAAGCCTCACTTCTGCTCCCAGTTCTGTGGAACCAGCAACACAAGACTTTTAGTCGTGAACGACTCCTGACTCAGTGCTTCATGGACAAACAGAAAACCTGCCCCTGGATCGCTGATATGCTGGAGGAAACCTGAAGCAGCTTCTGACAGAACAGCTTTTTGTCTGTTTTCTAAGGATATCTTCAGAAGGTAAAAGTCACAGAGAATCTCTAAAAAGGTTTCCTGTCTGAACTCAAACCCAGCTGAGTTAGCTTTTTAAGCTAAGTGGAAACAGGCACCATTCCAAACACCCTCACAACCACTGCCTGAAGTCGGAGCAACCATCTCCTAATAGCAGGAGCTCAGGGCAGCCCTGCAGCCTTTAGGGACAACAATGAAGGGAACCGCTGCTGTGCTGCTGATGTGGTGAATGTGTGAATGTCTCAGTGATCTCAGATATGCTCTTTGGTGAAGCTTGGTGTGCTTTTGGCGTCTTCTTCCTACCATATGATGCCGTTTGTCTCTGCCCTCAGGGCCCCTCAAAACAAACATTTATTGAGAACTTTAATTGGCAATTTGGCTGTTTTTTAACTCTCAGAGTTTGATTTTCTTGGGAAATGAAGGACCATTTGGTCCAAGCAATGGTTAATGATGTCTGACTTGAGCTGACAGAAAAGAAAGAACCATTTGATCTATTTCCTCTCTACAGGTGACGGGTTTGTTTTGAAGCTTCATCCCTGCAACCTGCAAATTTTGTGTGAATTTTCCTTCTCTTCAGACTTCAGTTTGCTGGTTGGATGGAAGGAGAGCTGCTGACAGATAGAGAGGAAGGAAGAAGAAAGGAGAAGGAGGAGGTAAGGGGCTGACGTACCATCTGGAGCTTCACTCAGAGCCTTGCCGGTCATCTCTCGCTCTCCGACCAGCCAGACGTAACCAGAGCCGGTCATGTTGAGCTGCCGGGCTGCTTTGTACACCAGCGCAGCTTCATCCTCACTGCAAACACACAAACGCGCAGCAGGTAAACAGTCACCCATGGCTTCTTGTCCTGGACGCCATTACAACAGTCTGGAGACCAAAGAACGAGTTAAAAAACATTCAGCAAACACCCTGGAACCCCTTCAACGCTAAATTCACCAAGAAACCTCTCAAAGAAACAAAAAGGCACCTAACAGCCGTTCCTCCAAACACGAAGCACCTAATAACTACCCAGTCACCACATGGAAACTACTTACTCAGGTAAACACACTAATTTACCCGAGTAACCTTTAACCCTTTGAGCTCTGCCCCACCTCAGGGTTCCATTAGACACGATTGTGTTACTTGGCTCACTTTGCAGTTTCATAAAGGAAATAAATTATTCATACTGTCACTTATGTGCGCTCACTCCATAAAAACAGAGGTTGAAAAGTAAAATGCACCGCAGGAAACCCGTTAAATTTACATTTAAAACAGCAGTGAGGGGCACTTTTGTATAATTAATAAAACTAAATAAAAGGCCACAACTTCCTGGATAAACAACCTACTTTAAAGCACATCACAAAATTGTATGCATAATTTACCTAATGATATTCATATCTTAAAAGCTGTCTCACCATGTCAAACATTGCTATGGATGCACAGTCTGACCCGTGCTCAGGGCTCTTCTTTCCAAATTTAAATCTTCCAAGCGTCTCTTTAAAGACCCGATGAAGGTTTAAGTCAGTGCAGCCAGTCCATCAGACCTTTGGATACCCCGGCAGCTCCACAAAAACACCACAGATCAGCCTTGAAGCCACATTCAGTTTTGGACTCGGCTGCAGATGGGTTCTTACAGAAGAGTCAGAATTTTATCCCTCGATAAAGTCTGCGTGTCAGTCTGTTTCAGTCCAAAAGCTGCTCTTTGGATGCTTTATCTCTTACCAATATTTACATGATTTTTTTTCTTTTACAAAGCATTTGCAGGTGCTACATTTACCTGGGGATCCACTGATGCGTACGGCTCAGTCACACTAAATGGTTTTTGCACACCACTATAGGGAAACTACATAGTTTTAATCATTGCTGGAAGTCTAAATCTTAATTTAAATTAAAATTGGATCAGTCTCCTAACCCTGTTACAGCCTAACTTGGTCTACATCCAGTGGAAATCACAATCGCACAACAACAATATCACTCAAAACCTGGCCATGGAAACCACCTTCCAGCTACCATGGTTACCTTGAATCTTGCACAAACCTGGCAGAGAGGATGATGACTCGGGCCTCCAGGTCTTTTGCCTCCAGCAGCAGGGCCGTCAGGTTGGTGTCCTGGCTGAAGAGCAGCACTTTCTCAGCCTGGAGGACCACCAGATGGACACGAATGGACGGACGGGTAACACCGAAGAACATTGAGAAACACGGCAGAACAAAACACCACAGAACACATCGTAGGACAGGCATCGTTAGCGCTGAACATCCAGAACCCCCTCCCCAACCGCCCACAACCCCAACCTCGACCATGCTCCCTCTCACCCACGCTACCACCGGAGGGGGGGGGGACGGGAGCAGAAAATGGAGACAAAATGTGTTCAAGATCTGCTGAACTAAAAAAACTCAAAGTCGAAGCTGGAATACAAAGAAGGAGGGGCAAAAAGTTGTGCGTGGTGTGGTGGCACATGCAAACTGAGGCGCTTTCAAGACTCCAACCAACCAACCAACCAACCAACCAACCAATCGGGGACGTGCATGTTAGAGAGCGCTGATGCAACCGCAAATTAAAAAAAAAAAGATTCAAGTGGAGAGAGGGAAGAAGGGGAGGAGGAGGAGGGGAGGCGGGGAAGAGAAGTGGTTCATTTCCAAAAAGAAAAAGAAAAGAGGAGTGAGAGGATCCTGGTGGGCGGTGTTCCTCAGAAATCTGCAGACAGAGCCAAGTGTCAGCCTGGCCGCATGCAACCCTTCACAGGGAAAAAAAAAGGTGGGGGGAGGGGGGGGAGTGGAGGAGGAAGAGGAAGGGCGTCTCTCCTGCAAGTGTAAACCCATTCCCGATGTGCAGGAATCATGAAAAATCAAAAGAAAGGAAAGAGATGGTGGAGAAAAGACGTGCCACCAGGATAAGAGTCTATCTCTGGAGCTGGGTTGGATTTTGGGCGGGCGGGCGGGGCTAACTGGTGTTTGGCTACTACTGGGCGAGCTCAGAGATTGGTTGGGCGGCGTGCATCAGTTGACCATGCAAGTTTATACCTTGGGTGTTCTCCTGAAGTCAAAGTTCTGTTGGTCGAGGTTTTCATAGTTCCTGTTTTTAGTCTGATGGGTAATGTGCACAGAGAAAATATGCAGACACAGATTATAGACAGTCAGAAAAAATGGGGGGGTGCGCAGCACAGCATCCAACAAATGATTGAATTCTTCTGCAGGAGTCAGACGCAAACACATCACAGACTGTCCACCTGTCTGTCCACCTGCTTTCTGATTTTTCTTCTTATTAATAATAACCTCTGTCTGCAGCGCCCCCCGGTGTGCGGATGACAGTTAAACCACAGATGTTTATCAGTGCTGCTGTGATTTGAATATTCTTAATTTAAACGGCAAGAAATAAATGAAGTAATTTCTTTGTCTAAATGGTGTGGTCCAAGTGTCTTCTTAGGTAGAAGCCATTAACCATGGTTGTATAACAATATTAATTATTATGTTAATAACGTATTAAGCATTAAAAAAAGCATGATCAACGAGCAAACGACTAATAAAGACTCCACATATACATGGGTGGAGTAATTTTCAGTCTAAAGCATCTGTAACTGGCTGAGTATAAACTACAAACTTTTGGTTTTTATGTAAAGAAACCAACAGATATGAAACTGCTGCTACATCTCAGCAGGAGCTGTTCTGCTCGTTTAACTCGGCTACGGCGGACCAGCCTGAAAACAAGCTGCTTTACCTCCTGCCTCTTTAAAGCCCCCTCCATAAAAAGCCCACTCGTTTCCTGATTGGCCAGCTTCTGGAAGTCTGCTGAGGGGCAGCTGAACGGCTTGGACTGGGTTGCCGTGCTGTTTCCCGTAGTTTTCCATACTCTGACAGAGTTTGTGGAATATTGGCTAGGATATATAAAGATGTACTTGAAAATGCTCATCAGTAGTGTTTCATGTCTGATACTGTAATTTTCTCTCATTTTAACCCTATTACCACATAACTGTAATGAAATAAATGTTTTTCAGTATATTTCCTTTGTAATAGTTTGAATTATTGCATGAAAAGCACATCTGAACAAAGATTTCAAATGTATAAAAGTCCAGTCTTATCTGAAACAGAGTTTTCAGTATGAGGGTGACTATCTTTAACTTAACGAACAAGAATTTATGAAACAATATTTTTAAAATCTACTTTTTCAGGTTCTGGAGTATGGGTAGAAGGGTAGCACCAGGCACAGCGCACAGCAGCTGAAACATCTCATAAAGTGCCCCTTTGATTCCTGAGCTGGTCAGATCTCATTTTATGGTTTAATATTTGTTTTTCTTAAATGCACTGCCCGCACAGACGCTGCATTTTATTACCAGAAGATCCTACAAAGCTGTCACTTCCTGCCACCAGCAGCTCCGCCCACAAAATACGCCACTAAAACATTAGAAAGGCGTATAAGGGCCCCTTTAAATAAACGGCATTAACTCTAATCACAGCAATAATACTAACATCGTCATTAGTGCTTCTCAGTAGAATATAAAGAGAAGCGGTTCATGCATGGAAGCTGTGATTTTCAGATGTGATTAAAGAACAGGTGCTAATTAACAGTTGCTGTGCCAGCGTGGAGTCTTACGCTGTGACCTGTTTGGTTATATTTAGTGCGAGGTGTAAATCTGCTCCTGAAGCCTGCCTGCAGGCGTGAACACAGACGTTTTATTTTTAGAGAACAAAGAGACGCTCTGACTCAGAAACCTGTCAAACTTCACAGCTCAGCGATGATCAAACAGGCTTCACTTTAGCTCCTCACAGGACGAAACGTCTGCTGAAGAATTCAAACCTGAGTCTGAACCTCAGCACAAACCCGTGTGATTTTATCCATACTGAACCGAGCTGCGACTTCCCTCTCTGCAAACTTCCTGTGATGTTAATGCACTGTGGCGGCGGCGCGTCCCATTAGTCCTCCACTCGATCCGCTCCAAATGTTAATCTCATTAAATTTACATCCAAGCACAAAGTCCCCGAACAGCACAGACTCTCTGAAACTGCTTCACTCTGAACGCTGCTTCAGCCCCGACCTGCAAACACCCCAAGGTCACACACGTGACCTGAAGAAACGCCCACTTTTTCCTGCTTCATAACCGAGTCCAGTCTGCATGGCTTCATCCTGCCGCACAGGTTTTATATTCACAGCTTCAGACCCATAACTGCAAAGTACAAAATACAAATGGAGTCATCTGGAAAGCACTGACAGCTTATATTTCCCTGAAACTATACTGTGGTATTTTCACATTTTTACCCCTGAGTAACCTCTGACCGCCATTCATCTGTAGTGAGTGTAGGCTGTCAGTCTGCTGTTTACCTCCGCTGTTAATGTGCGTCCATGTCTGTCTACTCTGGAGGAGGCTGTAAAACTTTGTGAAAGGAGTCCAATGCGAGTCAGCGAGTCACTTCTGTCCAATGACGGTGATACAAAGCCAAGGAGATCCTGAACTTTTCTGTTGGTGAGTGCTGCTGTTCCACTGGTCTCTATACAGATACATAAAATGTGATCAGGTGGACGACAATGTCCATCTCAGCCAGTGTATTTAAGATGGTGAGGTAACATTGAGGTTTCCACAAAGCGACGCTGCTCCTGTGTTTTTTTAATAGAGTAATTCGAAGTTCATGAGAATGCATCAATTTGTGGAAGATGTAATCAGACACTAATCAATGTATATGTGAGTACGTTTTTTCTATTAAATAATTTCAAATAATGACTGATTGTACTGGTGGCTGATCCTACAATAACACAGAGAAAACCCAAGTGAAGAAGAAACACTCCTATTGCACCATAACTAAGGGAGGGTTCAGGGTCACCTGATCCAGCCCTAACTATAAACTAAGAGGGAAAACCCAAAGACATATGGAATAAAAAGCTCAAATATTTAGTGTTTAAGGTCCTCAGTGGTGGGGGGAGGAGGATGATACAAATCTGCAGTTTTACTCAAACATTTGTGACCATAGTCTGAAGAATTTCCACAGACTTTTTCTTTGGAATATTTCCCCCTGCTCTGGTGCTTTTTTAGTTACCAAGAAATAGATGGATAAACAATTTGGTGTGTGTATGTGTGTGTTTTAATAATTTTATGACTGTTGGAGGATATGACATCACTCCCTATAATGGGAAATTCTTTTTGGGGACACAGGATCTGGAGGCGACGGATGTGATGTTTTTGGTACTGTGCAGTCTGATTGCTATTAACCAATCACATTTGAGCAGGCTCTGGTTGTACGCAGGTAAACAGTCAGTGTGGAGAGAAAATAAGTGGCTGAAACCACTTCTGATGACAATTTAGTTTTCCATTCAATCCTTTACGTTCATCTGTATTCACTGGCGGCGACTGGCAGAGGAAACAGGAAGTAATGAATTAAACATCTTTCCAGATATCCTGGCTACACTGGAAGTACGGCTGCTCGATTATGGAAAAAGTCATAATTGCGATTATTTTGGTCCGTATTGAAATGACGATTATTTAACACGATCACTCACTGACTGTAAACACTGCATTTATTTTACTTAAAAAACAGTGAATACCTTGAAATCTAGTGCATTTCTATGATCTCATGAAAATAAATACAAAATTTAAAAAACAAAATATATAAATATAATATAAAAATATATATAACTAAATTGCAATATAAATAAATACATTATAAATGAAACACATAAGTAAATAGATAACTAAATAGAAATGTAATAATAATAGTAGGAAGAAACAAGGACCAAGTTATTTAGAACAAATGAATTTGCTCACATTTTAGTGCCACAGCATACTGACAGATCATGTACATGTATTCAAAGGGTTTGATATTAACACTGGCAGGGACATGAGTCGGGGTCCAGTGCTGTGCTAATTACACCCGTGGAGCAAATATTGGTAGCGATATCTCACTACCGCCCCTTGCTAATCATGCCCTGTTATTGGTAGGAACATAACAGATGTTGTTTGATATTTCTCTGGTACATGTACAAGTAAATAATGATACTTAATTAATGCACCTGCACAAGAATGAGTGCCGGCAACGTCACTGGCCACTTACGTAGGTGACGTTGGGCTGCAAAGACTCAGCACTACAGCATAAATGGGAGCTAAGAGTATGCAGAGCAGAATGTCACAAAATCAATTTAATAATAATTGTTTTTGTCGACTGCACTGTTTTTGTGATCGTTTGGAGTCAAAGTCGAAATTGAAATCAAATTTCAATTAATTGCGCAGCCGAAACTGGAAACACTAAAAAACTGCCCAGTTCCCCCAAGAAGTGCCTCTGATAAACCCTCAAAGCAGTGTTGGGTTGAAGGGTTTAACAAGAAACAGACACCATGAAGAAGCTTGATATCTTGATGATTTTGTGGACTATATCTCATCTGTGAATAATTTCTCACATGTAACCAAAGCATCAAAGAAACATCTTTAAGTTTGGCTGCAGCTTAATGTCGATCAAAAGCAACTAAACAGTAATTTGATATAATACGAGGAAAAAAAAAAAACAGTGTATTTCAAAACAAGATGCTTGGTTTCAGGCTTTTATTTTGAAATGTGTGTGGCATATGGCAGGTTGCAGGTTGTTGGTGCTGCTGCTGGTTATTACAGGATGAATCTCATCAGCTGGATATTTAAAGCAGGAACAACACACGGCAGCTGCTGCTGCTCTGTTCACCTACTTTAACTAATGTGCTGTAATATTCATGCGTCTCCCACTTAGAAAAGTCTCTCCTCTAATATTCATGAAGGTCTTTGACTCAAACGGAGAGGCGCAAAGGCACATTCAAACTTTTCTAAAGTCTCATTTGGACTCAGAAAGATTCATTTTTCTTCCTCACTAACCTCGATTTTTCTACTTTTCTTATTTTGTATTTTAATTAGGCTGCAACTAAAGATTCTTTTGGTAGTCGACTAATCTGTCAATTATTTTATCAATTAGTCGATTAGTTAACGATTATTTCAATCCTACCTCACCTTTTCAAGCCTGCCCACCTGTTAACATCACCTGGTTCTCTTCTAACAATTAAAATATTGACCTATAAAAATACAACTCAAATGTATTTTTTAACATTAATGTGACATCACAATAAATATCAAATAAACAATACATATTAAAGTGAATGCAATTTTTATTTTTAAATTAAAATATAATGTGCAAATAAGTAAAAATGGCCTCTGTCCAAAAGTTCAAATAAGGCTTCAGATTAAATCAAAAAGATTTTTCCATCCAAAACAGCGGAAAAGTTTACAGACGATTCAGTTCATGCAGAGGTTTACTGTTCAGCACGAACGCTGATATTAATGTGAGAACAAACATAGGAGCCACCGTAGCTGCTCCTGTTGTCCTTCACTCGTTAGCTAACATCACCCGTGAGAGCTCGTCTCCGACAGGTAAACCAACAGAAACACCAACAGGTATCAACGACGCACCAACGTGCCCATCCAGAGGACACAACAATGAACTGAAGAAAACTGAGGGCTTAAATACAACTGGGAGAGTGGAGACAGCAGGGAGCAACAGGTGAACAGGAAGCACCCAGAATGCACAAGAGACAAAGAGACAACCAGACACCTGAACACAGGGAGCGGGGATTCAATATAAATACCAGAAACTAATAAGGTCTGTAACCTAAAATAAACTAAGAACCAAAACCATATGAACACTAAAACACAGGCATCTCAGAACCTAAAGAAACGTAACACAAAATGCTGGGCATGAGGCCCAGGACCATGACAGTACGCGGTTCAGTCAATGTCATCGATTATGTCGACAAATCGTTGCAGCCCTAATTATAATGTTAGGATGTTCACACTACTCATGAAACAAACTCCATCTTACAAATTAAGCTCTCAGAAATGTTACAAACATATCAGATTAGACGTTTATATGTGCTATGGCTGGTTTGCCATTAATTCAAGTATCCTCTCACCCCACTTCGCGTACTCTACTTTTCATTTATTGTGTCCTATTTCCTGCCTTCAGTGGTTCTTTGCTGTTTTGGGTTGTCGTAAACATCACAGCACCACAGTGACTGGTCTCATCTGAAGGAGAAACGACTAAACACAGAAAGATAAATTACAGAAGTTCTCTACCTGCCAAAGAATTGAATGCAAAACTGTACCGCTTTCTGCTTGATTTAGTGTCTTTTTCAGTGAACCTACTAAAACCTGAATTGGAAAATGCACGCTCACCCTCTCACCACGGTGCCAAGTCCTGCCCGTATGACAGGCTGAAAGGCTCAAAAATGTCAGACCTCACAAAAGCGAACAAACAAACAAAAACAGGAAAAGAAAAAGGAAATGATCAATTACTTCAGGGGCTTAAAAACAGTGTTAAACTTTTACTGTTAGCAGAGCTGTTTGCAGCATCCATCCATCCATTTTCTTCCATTTATCCAATTCAGGATTGCTGCCATAGGGCAAGAGGTGGAGTACACCTGGACAGGTCGCAAGTCTGTTGCAGGGCAAACACAGACAACCATTCACACTCACATTCACACCTACGGACAATTTAGAATCTCCAATTAACCTAACCCCACTAACTGCATGTCTTTGGACTGTGAGAGGAACCCGGAGAACCCGGCAAGAACCGATGCAGACACGGGGAGAACATGTAAACTCCACACAGAAAGGCCCTGGCCAGATGTTGGATTCAAACCCAGGACCTTCTTGCTGTGAGACTAACCACTGCGCCAGCGTGCTGCTTTTTCCATTATTTCAGGTAAACAAAGGTTGGTCCATAATGAAAAGTGTAGCGTGCACAGAGGCCTTGTGTTCACAGAGCTCTTCACCATCACAGATCAACTTTAATTCATTTTCTCTGTATATGTTACATAATCAACATATTTAAATGTCTGTCAAAACACATCTACATGAGGATGTTGCAGAAACACTAAACCTCTAATGTCCAGTTTGTTGCCCACAGATGGTGGCACTTCAGAGTCTTTCCTTTGACTTTGATGAATTCCTACAGCTTCAGAGAGCCTGGATGAACAGTGGCATTTTTCTTCTTTTTTTTTTTTTACAGCAGCAGTAACTCTGTTAACGCCGGACTGGTTAAAATGTAGCAGATAATCTTGTGTCTTCTTCTACACATCTGACACGCAAGTTTTTCCATGCAGATTTCAGATTTCCAAGAGAGTCAGGATGCTCTTCTATTACAACATACTGACCCTCTTCCCTCTGCCTCTCCATGGTCAGAATGCCATGACAAATGCCAAAACATTTTTTCTGTACTAATTTAATCATGCACTTCTTGTACTTTATTTTCATCTATTTAAATAGAAAAATTTGTGTTTATAAGTGTAATTGTCCTCAGATTAATCCATTAATTGTGGTGTTGTGATATTTACAGCAGAAGCTCCTGAACAGTGAAACCAGTTTATGTGCCAGTTGGCCTGAACTCTCACGTAGAAACTCTGTACATCAGTCACAGAGAGCAACATGAGAGGCGACGGTCGCTTTGACAGTGAGTCAGGTCGACAGCTGTGACAGTAGCAGCTGAGATGTGTTTGCATGATTCCGACTCCAACCTCCGTCAGAGCCAAGGCAATGAGAAACCAGACGGAGGTGAGGAACCAAAAGGATGACATGGACGGACAGATAGGAAGAGAGAGAGAGCGACAGGAAGTGAAGAAGAGGAAATGAACTCAAAGTTAACTTAAGATAAAACAAAAGAAACTAAAAAGTAGAGACAAAAATAAAATTAAAAGCACCAAAACCTCCACCAAGACAGAAAAATATTCCAACAATAGAACATTAATCTTCTAACAGTACAGAATGATGGAAAACCATGGGACATTCACAAGCTGCAGCTCATCGGCAAGTCCAGAGTCTAGACCAGCAGGTCCAGAGTCATGACTACCAGCCCCAGAATTAATAATGGCAGGTCCAGAATCATGACTAACAGGTCCAGAGTCTAGACCAGCAGGTTCAGAGTCAAGTCCACTAGGTCCAGAGTCATGAGTGATTGGCCCAGACTCCAGACCAGCATGTGTAGGGTTAAGACCAGCAGGCCCAGAATCATGACTAACAGGTCCAGAGTCTAGACCAGCAGGTCCAGAGTCCAGACCAGCAGGCCCAGAATCATGACTAACAGGTCCAGAGTCTAGACCAACAAATTCAGAGTCATAAATTACAAGTCCAGAATCAAGACTGGCAGGTCCAGAGTCAAGACTGACAATCCCAGAGTCAAGACCAGCAGTCTTGAGTCAGGACTAGTAAGTCCAGAGTCAAGACCCAGAGCCAAGACCATCAGGCCCAGAGCCAAGACAGTCCAGACCAACAAGTTAAGAGTCATGACTGGCAGGACTGTGAATCTCCAGCAAGTCCAAAATCAAGGATAAATAACTGGCAGGTCTAGAATCCAGAGTCAAGAATTACAGGTATGTCTAGAATAGAGACTAGCAAGTCCTGAGTCAAGACCGGTAGGTCCAGAAACACTTCCACTACCTCAAAAGTAAAGACTGCCATGTCTAGAGTTCAGAATCAAGACTGACAGGCAGGTCCAGAATCGAGACCAAGAGGTCAAGAGTCAAGACCAGCAGGTCCAGATTCAAGACATCCAACTCCAGAGTCAAGACCTACAGGTCCAGAGTCAGGACCAGGAGGTCCAGAGTCCTGATTCACAACCAGAAGGTCCAAAGGCCAGTGTCAAGGTCATCAGAGTTGAGCCTAGAGCTACTTGAATTGTCATCATTTTAAAGGAACAGTTACATCAAATTAGTGCAGACACACTTAAAATCTCACAAAACAATCAAAGGCAAATGATCAGGGCTTCAGGTGTTTATTGACTTTAACTTTCTTCAGATTTCAACAGAGGACAGTGATCTGAGGATGGTTCCTGCTAATTTGCCCATTACAGCTGTATATGTGATGATGTCACACACACCTCTTCCTCATGATGTAGCATGATTTGCGTTTTATGTTGGAACCGAACGGGAACGATGCCGAGTCAGAGTCCACTAAAGTCAAAGACATAACTCCAAGTCATGTGACTGAGTCCAAACCTCTGTTGTCACAGGGTTTAGAAATGATGGAAGTCCTGGATCCACACTAATTTCTACACACGAGGGTGTCGTGTTTGATCATGTTTGTGATTCTTATCCTGGTTTGGATCACACATGGGATCAGATGTTTATTCGGAACATAAGAAACCCGGGTTAGTGAACAGCTTCAGGTATACATGTTCTAAAATAACATATGTAAAATATTTACAATGAAAACCAGAGTAATCATTCTGCTTTATCTGTTTAAGTCCTGAATGCAGGTTTCTTTATGATCCATGTAAACAGAAAACCTGCAAAACCTCTTGGTGGAGATAAAAAAAAGAAAAGGAACATAATAAAAAAATAATAAAGAAAAAGGAGTGATGAAAGAGTAGCTGCTTTGAAGCATCTGGCAGAAAGAATATTAAAGCCAGGACCATGTAGGAGTGATGAAGGCGTAATGAAGGAGCAATATTGGAGCAAAGAATTAGGGACGATGGAGGGACGAAGGACTAATGATGGAAGCATGAAGGAGGGATGATGGAGGGATGATGGAGGGATGAAGGCCTCTCACACACATAGTTCATTATGTTGCATGCAGTTAAACTACACAGACCTGAATTAGAACAAAGTGTGCACACACATGCACACACACACACACACACACACACACACATACTCACAATATGCAGCACATGTGTTTTCATACTTTGTGTTTCACACTGTGTTTGTGCATATCTGTGGTTATGAGCCTATATGTGGGCGTGTCCGGGCTGACCTTGGTCTCTCGCTCCTCCAGCAGGGTCTCCAGTCGTTTCTGGGCAGCTCGACCCTCGTGGTCGTCGCTGACGATCAAGATGATGTGGTTCCACCTGAACTCCCTCATCAGGTCAAACCAGACCTGTGCCTGGTGGGAGTACGGAGGCACCGTCCTCAGAAACGACAGGTGGATGCTCTGCAGAAGTGGAGGTGCAGGTTAACTCAACAGGCTCTTCCATTATTGTACCTTCATTTCATCCAGAAACATCCATCCATACATCCTTCTGAACAGTTTATTGGTTATATCAGAACCAACCCTTTGGTACAGAGTGGAGGCTGTTGTTGACGGTCAAAGAAAACCAAAGCCAAAATACAGATGATCTGATCATGTCTGGGAGCATAAAGGTGCTTAAAAAACAGAAAGGTTATATAAACAAAATTATATATTTAAATATATAATTTTTTATATATTTAAAAAATTATATATTTTTTAAAATGGAACCACAAATGAACAGAGATTCCTCAAATACTGTGCTGGTGACTAAGTCCAGACAACTTCAGCAAAACAAATGTACTCTGACTCGCTGCAGCTGCCTCCACCTAAAAACTGTGTAAATATTTCATCTCCACTATAAATCCTGGAGCGCTGTTCACTGGGAGTGGTGGGATATTATGGGACTGATGACACTGAATGATTTCATCAGTATTGTAAACCTGAGAGGTTGCTGGTTCAATCCTAAGTCTAAGAGTCTCTGAACTGGGACAAACAGAACTAAATACTACTACAATCTGCACTTAAAGGACCCTGAAGGCAACACAGGACAGTAGTACAGAACATAATGTCTAAGGACACCTGTGATGGTCTACAGTTTGTTTCCATGTTAAAAAACTTACTCAGTAACCAAAGGTCTGTGTCATACATGTGGCTCTCAGAATATGTGAATGCAACTGCTTTTTAATTCAATTCATTTCAATTTTATTTATATAGCATATAGCCTTGAACTCACTTACTGCTTTTACTTGTTTGTTGTTTTTAATAGCTATTTTATGTTACACTGGCTACAAGTAACATTTCTATTTGGACAAAACAGACTGAGTGGAACTTTTTGTGGTTTTTCACTAATTTAGCAGATTTGGATGTCATCTGCATAAAAATTAAACTTTCCTGATTTCCACCCCAGTGGAAGGATATACAGGGCTGATGGAGCCCTGAAGAACATGATAATAAAACACTGGAGATGGGAAAGCAGACAGTTACGTAAATAATCCAGATTCAGATTCTTGTGTGAGTGTTATAGCTAAGACTGTGCGCTCAGCATTGTCCTGGGGCACTGTAGCAGGCCGACTGAGCTAACCTTGTCAGAGTAGATGGACATGCGTGTCGTCAAGCCGACCACAGGGATTCGGTAGAAACCGGCAGTGTAGGAGACGGGCGTTGGAGTCAGGTGGTCATTGGACTGTGGAGGATGGCTGACCAGGATGGCGTACACCTGCACAGGAGGAAAAAGACAGTTCAGTGCAGATATTCATGTCAGACTGTGGCCATTTTGTTTTCCATTTATAACAGAGAATGGCAATATTGAGTAGAACTAGATTATATAGCGCTTTTTTTTTTTTGACAGACTTTTGTTTTAAATCAATGTTTCACATTAGACCTCTACAGAAAAACAACAGTGGACCATGTTACTTCACCTGGGTTAAAGTTACTGGGACCCCACCCTGGAGCCAGGCCCGGGATGGATAGCTGGATGTTTCATGTAATAGTGACATGACAATATAAATGTCTAATTTCAAATGACTGCATCTATAAAGCAGACACAGGGTTTTCTCTACAGTACAAACACGGCACACATTGCAAAGCAACTTAAACCATGAGAAAGTGGCTGCTGGGCATAAATCCTGCTCTGTGAATTCTAGGGGAGCCATTTAATGGACCCTGGGAACTAAACAAAATCAGGCTGTGGTCACACGGAACAATTAAAGCTTCTTTATGTAAAATAACTAAATAAACTAAAAATGCTGCTTCAAGTGTGTCGTTAAGAGCATCTTTTAATACTAACTCAGATTAAAGTTGGCTCGTTCTGAAATAAAGACAAACACTAAGCAGAAATTTTTACTCCACACATAAATAGTAACGATACAGTTTCAAAGTCTCATGTTCTTAAAATTACATTTTATCAGTATTTATTCTTCATATTTTTATAAGTGAGGAAGAGTGAAGGCAAACTCAGTGTGAGCAAATTTTTTAATATGGTAAGGATAAAACAAAGTAAAATAAATTCAAACAACCAAAAATTTTCTTCAAATAAAATAAATTCCCATCCACCCATCTGTTCTCATATTGTTCCCCCACCACAGAGAGTACACCTTGGATGGTTCAGTGGAGAACATCTGGTTTATTCTCCTGGCTTCTCTCTCTCTGGTATACCTCTTCAAGCAATTAGCCAAGGCTGTGAGTCTTTGCTTGGCAGTCTCTAAGGCCTCAGGTATGGACAGCGTGCTGCACTTCTTAGGCACCCCCCCCCTACTTCATCAAACCTTTCTGCAGCTCTGATAGCTGGCTGACTTCCCTCGGTGCTGCCTTGATCTTAGTCTCTAGTCTTCTTTTCCATGGAGGGTAGTGCTCCTTGTGACTGTTCATCTTATAGCCAAACATCTCAAGGATCACTGCTACCGTGGTATAGATCAGCTGGTTAGTTTCAGTGATGGTTGCAACAGGGATTGTCCATAGTGCTGCATTCGCATCTTCTAGTAGACTTTCAGAGGGTACTTCATGTAGTCTTAGTAATTGGCCACAGAGGGTCCAGATTTCCATCCAGCTTAGCCATGATCTTATCTTTATGGTCCGCTGCTCTGGCATTCAACATACCAGTTGTTATTGGGAATTGGTACCCAATCTCGGAGTTTGGGGAGTTGGGCAGTTCTTGGGCACCTGGTGCTGGCATCTGGTGGGGTCGGCTGCCCGTTACCTCTGGTCCTTTGAGGCTCTTGCCCATTGGCCATGAGGATTCCATCTAGGGCCTCCCTCTTCCTGCAGTTGTAATCAGGATGTGTGGCCTCGGAGCTTCAATGGTCTTGGGGGGCATTGATGGGCCAGGTCTACTTGATCTTTCTATGTCTACCCCTGTTGTTGCTGCTTCTCACTCTTTATATCATGACAGACACACACACACACACACACACACAGAGTAAGATGCATGTTTTTCCTTTCATTACAGATGCAGCAGTAACTGAGCTGTTGTGCTCATTTATTGCAGCAAATGAATCTTGGACCTTTTTTCCCCCTTTCTTTTCCCACTCTCTTCTACTTCCTTCTATCCTGCCAGCTCTGGCATTGTTACACAATACACATATTAATGTAGATAGTAAAAAATAAATAAAATAAAAACAAACTGACTAGCAAGAGGTGCCTACAGAGAGTTTATAAAGTTCTTGGCAAAACGGCTGTGTTTGGTACAACAGTGCTTTCAGATCATGATTCTGCATGCTAAAGCTGCCGGACGGAACAGTAATTAAATAAATAAATATCAGATCTGAGTTTCAGAGGTCATATTGAATCAGTTAAATTTTACCACCTTCATTATAATCTCAGGGATCAGAGTCCTTGATGTGAAAACATGCTGCAGAAAAACTTTTAACTCCTGCAGGCTGTTTGTAGGTTTAAGAAAGAAATCAGACAGCGTGAGCTGATCCCAAAAGATGCTAACACTGTTGGTGGAACGCTTCATTTCTCAGATTACTGCACCTGCTACTGATCTCTCTCAGAATAACTGTGTGCTGAATCACTGAACAGTTTTGGGTTGTTTGGTTCTGGATTACAGACAGTAAACATTACAAAGATGTATTTCATTTAATGTTTCATGTCTGCACCAAGCTCATTTTTCTGACTTCATCTGATGGGAAAACCTATAAAATCCAACCTGAAGTAAATGAAGTAAACACTGGAAGTGTCTTTATCTGGATACTTCTGTTAGTACACTTGGATTGTACTGTATATACTTGTGTAGTGTGTGACAGAGTAATGTTGTCAACCCTCCAACTAAACATTTAAAAATTCTTCTATTTTGAAACAAAAGTATATTTAACACACAAACACTGTACAATACCACATGACAGCACCTCTCCATCAACCAAGGTAATTGCCAAGGTGGTCAGTAAGAGGAAACATATCTTTTAAGATGATAAAGTGCTCATTTACTTAACTTCAATGGTTAGTTCCTCCAAACCATCAACATGTTTATTAGATCCCATTCCTACTAGACTGTTCAAAGAAGTCTTTCCAATTATTGATGCCTCAATCTTAAATATGATCAATCTGTCTTTATTAGGTGGCTATGTACCACAGGCCTTCAAGGTGGCAGTAATTAAACCGCTACTTAAACAGCCATCACTGACCCAGCTGTCTTAGCTAATTATAGACCAATCTCCAACCTTCCTTTTCTCTCCAAAATCCTTGAAAGAGTAGTTGTAAAACAGCTAACTGATCATCTGCAGAGGAACGGTTTATTTGAAGAGTTTCAGTCAGGTTTCAGAATTCATCACAGTACAGAAACAGCATTAGTGAAGGTTACAAATGATCTTCTTACAGCCTCTGACAGTGGACTCATCTCTGTGCTTGTCCTGTTGGACCTCAGTGCAGCTTTTGATACTGTTGATCATAACATTTTATTACAGAGATTAGAACATGCCATAGGTATTAAAGGTACTGCACTGCAGTGGTTTGAATCATATTTATCTAAATAGACTCCAATTTGTTCATGTAAATGGGGAGTCGTCTTCACACACTAAGGTTAATTATGGAGTCCCACAGGGTTCTGTGCTAGGTCCAATTTTATTTACATTGTACCCGCTTCCCTTAGGCCGTATTACTAGAAAGCATTGCATCACATTTTCATTGTTATGCAGATGATACTCAGCTTTATCTATCCATGAAGCCAGATGACACACATCAATTAGTTAAACTGCAGGAATGTCTTAAAGACATAAAGGCCTGGATGACCTCTAATTTTCTCTAATTTAGAAACATGGTGTCAAACCAGATACTCACTCTGGATGGCATTACTTTGGCCTCCAGTAACACTGTGAGAAATCTTGGAGTCTTTTTTGACCAGAATATGTCCTTCAATGCACATATTAAACAAATCTGTTAGGACTGCTTTTATGCATTTGTGCAATATTTCTAAAATTAGAAACATCTTGTCTTCATAGAAATAACTTTTCATTCACCTCTTTTTACTCTGTTCATACCCCACTCTGCATTTAATAATTAGTTATTATTAATCTCTGGCTCTCTTCCACAGTGTGTCTCTTGTCCTGTCTCTCGAACCGGTCGCAGAAGATGACTGCCCCTTCCCTGAGAATAGCTATGCCAGAGGTTTCTTCCTGTTAAAGGGAGTTTTTCCTTCCCACAGTTGCCAAGTGCTTGCCCATAGGGTGTTGAATGTTGGGTTTTATCTGTAATTATTGTAGGGTCTTTACCTTATAAAATAAAGCACCTTGAGGCGACTGTTCGTTGTGATTTGGCGCTATATAAATAAAATTGAATTGAACTGAATTACTTGCTAAATCAATTCATATTTATTTTATTTATATAACACTAAATCACAACAAACAGTCACCTCAAGGCTAATGCTGGTCCTGTTACAGATGGCAACTGATCCCAGAGCAGTGAAAGCTGCAGCAGCTTGTCTGATATACTGAGTCTCCCATCAGTCTCTCATAAAAGACCAGAAAATGCTGTTGCCTCAGCTTGATAACCTCAAACAGTTGTTAACTTGAAAACTTCCATCAAAATGACAGAAACCATAGATTCCAGTGGAATCAGAGTTAATCAGAGTTAAGCCTGCTCCCAGAGACAATAGCCAACAGTGACCACAAGATGCATGCTTGCATGTCCTGGCAGAATACCCCTGTGTCTGTTGCACCTGTTGTGTACCTGTTGCTGTTCAGTCTGTACTGGAAACGTGATCTGTCCTCTGCATATGTGAAAGCTCTCGTACTTCTTGTGCCATGGTCCCCAAAGCTCTACCTGGCTGGCCACCGGTTTCCTTTTGTTTTTCTTCGTTGTCCCACTCCCCTCCCCGTTCTGTGTTGGTGGCCGTGTGTTGTGTACATGCTGCTGCGGGAGATGTCCTCCCTGTGGCAGGCTTTTCAGCTGTGAGAGATCACCTAATCTGTGCACCTGCCACAGATAGACGCTCATCAGGCGCGGACAGTCACCGCCAGATCGTTATATCCGTCAGGTGCAATACTCAGGCTAAAGCTCAGTGATTTAAACTCAGTTCAAATTCCCTGCTCTAATCCTTGTTTCCGTGCAGGCCCAGCCCATTCCAGAAGATGTTCGAGCTAAGGAAGTTTTAGTATGTGTGTGTGTGCCCACGGATCCTCTGACCCAGTACCAGAGGAGACCCCGGAGGGAAACGGTCTTTTCTTTGTCCCAATTTGCATCTGCCCCACAATAAGGTTGGCTTTTCTGGATTCTGTGTTCCACAAGTGAGTCCTTCCCCGTTCAGATCACGACATCTTGGCACTGCTACAGTTTTCCAGATCCCAAGATGTTCTGTCTAACCTGCTCAAACAGCAACTGAACATGAAAAATAAAGAGAATACAAATGTAGTTTCCCCGCTCCTCTCTGCTCTGAATAACTTGTTTTGACAAACTTGAAGCCAATTTGGACCCATGTACATGAAGCAGTAAATTAAATTTCACAGCCTACCCTCAGACTGTGCTGGATATAAGGCGATGTGTGTTGATTTACACAGGGAGACCTGAACCTGTTAACAGCTTCTGTTCATCGTGAATGATGGATACTGATGTCAGTTTATCACATTTTCACTTAACTACACCAGTAAACAATACCTAACTGAACGAGGTGCCACACA
>JAMQGT020002296.1:0-14351 GCA_024447675.2 Pterophyllum scalare | reverse complement strand
ACGTATTGCTCCCAAAACGCACATAAAAGCTCCTGTGCTTGCAGGATCGTGGTGAAACACGGGGTTCTGCTTGGAAATCATATGAGATTGAAGGAAGGTATCATTTAGAAACATGTTTGGAAGCAGTTTGATTGAAGTTTGTGAAGTTATCCTTGAAATGGCCAAAACTAACCTTGAGCGACACACTCTGGGATTTTCTTTATCTTGTCTTCACATGCTCCCTTCAGGGATTGTTATCAACCAACTCAGCTGTGTTGACCTGACATTGCTACGTTGATATTATTTGAGTGAAATCATAACCACCATCATTCACTGCCCCCCTGGTATTTTCACTTGGGAGACTTTGGCAAGTACTGCCCATCACACACAGTTTTATCTCAGAATCTCAGACTGCAGTATACTACGCTTTTCTCAAAGCCAAGATGCAGCATTGCAATTAGCTCAGAGAGTTTCTGTTATCACCTTGGTGCTGGCTTTGTGACACTTGCCTTCTGTGAAATTTAAGATGGGTTCCTTCACATATCAGTAAGCTGCCGATCCCTTCTAAGTAAAGCAGGCCTCTCAGAAACTCCTGGTGGTGCTCAAAGTTCAAGACATGCGGGCACTGTAACAGTTTTGCTTTGAAGGGTGCACCAGCAGACTCAACTGAGTGCTTTAAATCCCGCAAGCATTCAAACCATATTCTTTATATATTGGTGGAATTTTATTTAAGCAACTGCTCTGTCATAGTTGGCCACAATGAAGCACTTTGGTTTCAAAAAGTTCCACAAAAATTCTGTTTACTTAAGGTTGCATTTTTTTTTTAATTCACCTCTTCTAATATGCTCATTGGGGAGGGATGGGGGGGGGGTAAAGCTTCAGTCCATGTTACCAAAAGGCTTTACAAGAGCTTTAGAGCTCATGAAGGCAGACTATAATCTCCCAGACGCTTCACACATATGGCATCGTGAGATCATCCAACTCGCTATGCTCACCGCACCCCCATGAAACAGCTACAGTGTATAAACAGACATCACATGAGAGAGATCTGCTTACATACACATAAAGTATGTGCATGCCATTCATGGGGAAACTGCTGAAAAGAAAAAGGTTAAATGATTTAATCAGAAAAAACACAAGTGAAACACCTTTGTTACGGGTTTCATCCCTATCCAACCCTGGAATGCTCTTACATTGCTTTTTGTCTTTGCCTTTAACATAAAAAGTGAACCACACATCAAAAGTTGAGGGAAGCTTCCTGGGTTGTATTTTTAGTTAGAAGCAAAGTACAAATGTCTGTATTAGGCTGGGTGGGCATGAATTAACATTGTGAGGGAAATTGCATTGCATTGATGCTTCATAGGCACTGGGGACCTTTAGCTGGGGAACAATGCAACATCTTCTGCCAGCAAAGTGCATGAAATCTGTGCAAGAACACAGCAGATGGAAGGTGACTGTTGTTGCCTCCAGTGTTATTAAATGCTGTGCAATTTTTCACCCACATTGGACTTCCTGGATCATATTTCTTCTCAGCAGCACTTGTAGAACATGGGTTTTTGTGTGTGTGTGTGTGTACTATTTTCAGTTTGAAAAAGGCTCCACCAGCAACATGAAGTGGGAGAAATAGCATTTGCAAATTGGAACACATCTGAGTCACTCTACTTGCATGGTAGGGTTGAAACATTTTAAAAGCTAAAGAAAGTCCGATGACATTCTTGTATGCAACAGTTCCCCAGCAACAGGCCATTACACTCCCGGAGCTCAAAATTCTCCTCAGCTCTTTTCTGAGTGTGGTTATGGGAGCACGTCTGGGTCACATCTCCTCCTCCTCTGCAGATTAGCCATAAAGACAGTCTCTCATTACACCCTCTCTGGTCTAGGCTCAGGTCTAACCAGTGTCACTGAGTATTAGCAGAGGGAGAGATTCACAGGTGGTGGTGGTGGTGGTGGTTGGATTGAGGTGAAGGGTGGGGTTGGATTGGGGATAGGCAGTCAAACTTGCATTGTTTACAGCTAGTGAGAGGCACAAAGAAGATGATGATCAGGAAGCTAATGACAGGCATCCCCTGACAAAAATATGCACAAAATCCTTCAGAGAAATAGAAGAAGCCACTGTGAAGGCTGTGAGGGAGTCTCCCTGTGTGGAATGTGACACGAGGAAGCTGCGTGTGCCAAATTTAATCTTACTACGTCCCCTATTTCACCAAGTCTATTATCAAATGACAGAAAACCAGACAAATTCAAATTGTACACTCATAGTTTACTTAATTTCAAGACAGTGCTGGCTTTTCACGGGTTGAAGTGAATTAAAATGTAGAGGGGAAGATTCTTGGCTGTCATGTTCTTGGACTGCAGCTGAATCTTGCTGAGGAAATAAGGAGAAGAAACAGAAGGCCTGTGTACACGCAGAAGACTCCTTTCAGAGACCAAAGGCAAATGGCTGTGAGAGGCACTTTGGACGGTGGTGTGGGAATTCGCCCTATTTGAGATGCAAATTCCTCCAAGAGCTGAAAGAGCCGGAGAAACAGGTGTCTGAGGAAGTGTGCTGCTGGGTGGGTGAGGGAAGGCGGGCGGGCGGGTGCATGGGTGTGAGGGCGCTGAATGATAACACAGGAGGTATTCAAATACTGCTCATAACTTTGGTCCCGTCTGTGTGGCACTTTTTCCTCTTCTGTTTGATAGTAAATGCAGATCTAACGGGAGTGCTATTAAACTGGAATAAAAAATATAAAAAAATGGAAGTGTGAAATCCCAGGTTCAAGTTTTATTGATTTGAATGGACTTTTGTGGAAAATCTTTTACACATTTTAGATCAAATGAGGCATAATATAAGAAATTTACATGCTCCTATCAAAATAAATGCTTTCCCCACCCAAAAAATATAGCTGTTGCAATGATTAACAATAAGCAGCATCTTAGCAACTTGGTGGAGTGTACATTTTATACATTCTGGTGGATTTTTGCAGAAAACTCTTGTTTAAAATGACTGGCTAACGTATCGTTCACATCACTTCCCTAGACTGAGCTCAGCTCTTCATGATGGTTAAAGATCTGTCTGCAGAAACTGTTGGAAGTGTGTGCTGGTAAAACAAAAAGCACATTTTAAATGCTTTAAAATGTAAGTTTTTAAAATCTTCAGTGTGACTTTATAAAGTCGGAGGGCATCACAAGTAAACAGTGCTTCCTAACAGAAAATAAACCCGTAGCATATACTTAGAAAACAAAACAAAACAAAACATATACCCACAATCATTTTTCATCATTAAATCCTTGATTGAAAATACCTCAAAATGTACGGTTGTGCCTCCGAGCAGAGCCACATCTTTCTGCTGGTAATGTTAAAAGTCGACTGTTTAAACAGTTTCTTCATTTTTCTTCATTTGCAACATCTCTGTGTTACACAAGTATTTACACTTCACCATCAAAGGTTTACCGCTCCATCGGCTTCTGTTGCTCTTAAAGTAAACTTTTGTCTTGCAACTGCTTTGATTTTTGTCCGCAAAACTAACTTTTGGTTTCAAACTCTTCAGTTGGTTTCTGGCTTCAGGAGGAAATCTACATTTTGGTACAAATTAGATTTTAGAAAGAAAGAAAAAAAAAATCAGCTAGTGCTCTCCTTTTTTATTTTATGATAATAATTTGTCAAATTTAAAGCAGATGAAACCGTAAACCTTTAAGTATGATTGTACAAAAACAGCTTATCATTCAAAATTGACCACGTTTCATTTACAACGTAAATATAAACTCCATGCGCTCTCAAACTGACAATACTGTCAGACACAACTGAACTTCCTCCATGAATACATCTTAAAAAAAAAATTATGCATTACAAATCTTTGGCTTAGTGGCACAAAATGTCCCTGAACAATCATCCTTCATTTGAGTGTCAAACAGCTTGTGTGCATTTGTTGTTGTTGTTGTTAAGACTAGGGCTGCTACCCACTGCTGGAGGCTGAGAGATAATCTCATCTCAGGACGCCCTCTAGTGTTCAGTGACAGCAGAGACCAACTCATTGAGGCAGCACCACAGACTCTGCGGAGCACACAGATAAACTGTGCGTCTGCACTTTAGTGCGATTAACTGAGACTAGCAAAGCAGGATCTATGCAGTGTCAACATGGTGACTGATGTAGGCAAAAAGGAAGACTGGAAAAAAAAGCAAAGTGCTCCTGAAAAGATCTCAATGAGGACTCAGCCTTTACATCTTTTAAAAGATAGAGGAGATAATCAGAGCGCTGCTTTTAAGAGGTAAAGAGCAGGAGGTGTTGTTAGCAGTTAGCCACAGGCTTTCTTTCTCCCAAAGGCAGAGATCGGCAGCCTTTACTATCAAAAGAGCAGTTTTAAAGCAGTTCTAGGCCCCCAAAAATCTGTATGGAGCCATAAATAAAACATATATTCTCTTATCTTATTGGAAGGGGCACAGCCTGTTAAGCATAACTGAGCCTATCAACATTACTAACAGGTGTAATTAAAATCTTTTACCAGATGTGACTTATTCTACAGTGGAATCAACTATAAAAACTATAACTTTTTTTTTTTATTACCAGCAAAACTGGACAATTGAGAAGTGAAGAAAAAAAAATTATGAGCATGTTGAGGCTGACTTTGAAACAATGCCACTATCAAGCTCTGCAGAACCCAATTTAGTGCAAGTGAATTGAGCCTACTTTGATCCAAGAAGCAGCAGCCTACGTAATACCTTTAAATATAGTAAAAATAAGCACAAAAAAAAAGAAAAGAGGAAAGTGGATCCAGCAGTGGCTCAAGCATACCAGTAAGGCAGCGGCACTGGAGGCGAAAGCAAATAAATGTGTGCATGCACTCTCAAATTAATTGTTCTCCTCCACAGGGTTCTTTTTTTTTTTAATGTAGATTTTTTAGCTATCTAGGGGAACTCAGGACTACACATTTATGTGTTTACATCAGTGATAGCCATTACTACTGAGGTTCAGCAAAATTAGAACTGTTTTCATATTCATCTAGTGATTTTTAAGCTACAGGGAGCCACTAGAGATGGGCAAAAGAGCTGTGAGTTCAGACCCCTGCTCCACAGGATTAAAACTTGTGGGGCAGGGGTGCTCGTTGTCGCCATCTGTTGTTGCTCCCTGGAAGTTATACATCTGATTTCCATTTTCAAATGTAAAAATGTTACTGCCTTTTCATCTTAAAAGTTTGTGGCTGCAGGGTGTGGGTAAAAATGGAGGACCTGCGGAAGTAAATTGATACAGAAAATGTTGATTACAGCAGCTGTTTCGCAGTGTGAATTGTGGTGAGGCGTTCAATTTTACAAACCGACTATAAAAATTCATAAAACTGTTTTATTACTTGGTCCAGATCTACTGAAAGGTTTAATCATGTCACTGCTCAGTTAGGCCCGTATGGAATGATCGATGTTTGTAAACTGCGGTAAATATCCCCCTGCTACAGGTAGGTGTCCTGCTCTAAACTGCTCAGACTCTCCTTGGAGTCCTGCATGGTTGTGTGCTCAAGGAGAGGTGAGGGGTCAGCGGGAGGAGCGTAAGGATTAACCAACTTCTCTGGAGGGAGTGCTGTCTTTGTCTCATTTTCCTTTTTACTCTTTCTATTTCCCGTGGCATCCTCTGCTTGCTCCCCACCCGTCTTGGGTGCCAGGGGAGACTCCACGATGATAGTAGGTCTCTGTTTCAGGTGTTGTTTGCTGACAGGCTCAGAGGTCATAATGGCTTTAGCTCCGTGCATCCTGGGAGGGGACTTGCAGTGCAGGTCTCCACGACTCTCCTTCCAGCGCCGGAGCTGAGCATTGTGCTCCTTCTCGATCTTTGTCTTGGACACCGATAACTCCATGATCTGAAACGCAGACAGATGAAGAGCGTGAGCCACACGTTTCAGTTCTTAGTTGAAGCCCATTATAAGTCAGATCTTTTCATATCAGTGTTTCCACAATCTCAGAGGGGTTTGGCATGCAAGAGGTGCAGGATTAAAATAATAAAATAGATGGCAAAGATTACAGCAGTTTATGTAGGTGTACCTCATGCACCAGGAAACTTTCTTGCATGTACTGTGGCTTTATAGCTCGGAGCAGCTCCATTGTCTCATAGAGACCTTGACAATCATTTAGTTTCTGCTGGGATCCCAACGTGCATTTCAGGAGAACCAGGCCCACTTTGAAGAGGATCTTCACTCCTGAATACAGTCACATAAGAAAATGTGAGGCTAGAGCAACAGAGTCTCGACATGCTATATTACCAACTCATTTCTCCATAATGACCAGAAGTAACACTTTTTTGTGTTGCGTTAGGTGAGACAATGATGCAGTGTCGTAATCCATTTTTATTATGTCAAAATAAAACAACAGGGAGACTTCATGTTTTTACTTTGTGCACTGTTACAAGGACATTCTGATCACAGCTGACTGGTCAGTTACAGAGTCAATATCTTAAAGCTTTTATGCTAGAACAATAATGTTACCACTGTACTACTAACAAATGGACCAAACCCAGGCACATTATCTTTGTTATACCTCCATCAATACCACAGAAGGCCACCATCAGCAAATATACACTTGCCAACCACTTCATTAGGTACATCTGTTAACACAAATGTCTCAATGGCCAATCATACAGTACAACTCAGTGCTTTTAGTCATGTTAAAATGGCCAAGATGACCTGCTGAAGTCCAGGCTGAGCCTCAGAATGGGGAAGAAAGGTGATTTAAGCGACTCTGAACGTGGTTGTTGGTGTCAGACAGGCTTGTATTTCAGAAACCTTTGATTTACTGGGACTTTCCTGCACAACCATCTCTAGGGCTGTTCAGATGATTTTAAGAAGAAAAAGAAACTATGCAGTTAGCTGCAGTTTTCTGGGCCTCAAATGGCCTCCACACTCACCAGATCTCAATCCAATGAGCATCTTTGGAATGTGGTCTAACAGGAGATTCGCATCATGGATGTGCAGCTGACTAATCAGCAGCAACTGGGTGACGTTGTCATGTCAATATGAACCAAAGTCTCTTAGGAAATGTTTGCAGCACCTTATTGTTGAATCTGTGCCACAAAGCTTTAAGACAGTTCTGAAGACCAATGAAGGTACAACCCGGTACTAACAAGGCATCTGGTAAATGTAAATGGTAAATGCACTGATATATTGCTTTTCTAGTCTCATTGCCTCACTTAGACATTCACATACCAATGAAGGGAGGTTTAGGGGGTTCAATGTTTTGCCCAAGGGCACAGATGTGCTGACTGGTCTAAATCAAACCACCGACCTTTCAATAACTGGGAAACTTGCTGCACTTCTAGAGCCAAAGTCATCCATCTCAATAGACCCCTCGCACCCTATGGACCAGTTCTCCCAGTTCTCCCACTGCTAATTCTACTGTTTTTATACTGAGTCCTGAAATTAAAGAAATGTGCTTTTCAGGTAACATTTAAGAGGACGATGATAGTCACGACAGGCTTTGGAGGACCATTAAATACTTGTAAGTTGTATTCATTTAACTGTGGCATTTTAGAGACTAACAATTTAAACAACAAAGGGAGGGTGCTCACCTCGCAACCGGAGGGTCGCGGGTTCGAGTCCCCGTCTGAGCGTGTGCTGTCATTGTGTCCCTGGGCAAGACACTTAACCCACATTGCCTAAGTGTGAATGTGGTTGTTTGGTTAGTGGTGGTCGGACGGGCCGTAGGTGCGAATTGGCAGCCAAGCTGTGGCTACATTAGTAGCTTACCACCACCAAGTATGATTGAGGTGTGAATGAATGGTGCACAGAATTGTCAAGTGCTTTGAGTACCATGAAAAGCGCTATATAGGTCTAAGGTATTATTATTATTATGTGTTTAAATGAAAAATGAAAAGCACACAACCTTCAACCAAACTACTGATGTGTCACCCTGTTGAAACACTTCAGTTGTTTATCTCATCACTTCTTTTTTTTTCTTTTTTCGTCGCACTAACTTGATGCAAAGACAGGAAGTTCTTGGTGGGTGTGGGATTTTCCACTCAGTCAAACAAAACTCAACCAGAAGCCACATCAAACAAAGCGGCTGTTCGTGAGCTTAAAGTGACTTATTTCTGTTTCAAACAACCTAAATGCATAATAATATCAATCCCATCAACTCTACGAGTAACAATTTTGACAGATTTTTGATATAAAAGGAGGAAACCTATCAGTGTGTGGTGCTTCACCTTCACACAGGAACATGTCCCAGACACGCAGCACCGAGGACCACGGCAGGGTCCGAGAGAAGATGCACATGAACCACTCGGTCATGCACAGGGTGGGCTCGAGCTTCTGTTTCTTTAAGTGTTTGTAGGCCACAGAGGAAACCTGCTGCAGCAGAGCATAGAGAATCTCCCCGTCCAGCTGGATTGCCTCCTGTGGAGACAACATGAATAACAGTCAGCAGAGAAAGAACAGACTCCTTTGTCTTTGCCTAATCTGATTGTCTGATTATCACATCCTTGTAGCCTTGTCACCAGCTCATGGTATTAAGTCGTTAGCATATCAGTGCGAGACAATGGCCTGAAAAGCTCTAACACTACCAGCAGCCACACATACTATTGAGCTAAACAAGTTCTGACTCAATTGCAAATATCAAACTAAACTTTGAATGATTTTAGATCTTAAAGCTGAATTTATTTTATCTCTTGGTGGAATTCTCTTAATACCTGGAAAAATATCCATAAATGTAAAAAGACTCAAAACTGTAACACAAAATGAATCTTTAGAAGCTCTGTGCATCACTGAGTGCATTTTGTTTTGGAAATTAAATGAGTGCATTTAATTTAATTCAGACCACTCATTTATTCACTGCACTTTTCTACACTTGTTTATTTGATCATTTGCACTTATTTATTTTTTTTATGAGTACAGAACAGCTCTGGACAAGCAAGCACACTGACTAATGGGACTATTAATTTAAGAGCATGTCATTACAGGGCACCATGACAGAGACTCCTGTAGCACTCCCAGCCAGTGACAGGGTTGTTGTTTGAATACTTAAGTAAATGATACTTCAGCAGCTATATGATGCATGGGTCAGAAAATTAGAGGTTTCCCTTTAGATGTGTGATGTTAATAATGTGTACGAATAATTTTTCAAACAGGACAAACTGAGCTTTTTATAGAATTACTAAATAAAGAGCTTGCTTGGAAAAGTTTGAGACTTATCCTTTATGTTGGATGTATACTGTTCTAAGTTAAGCCAATCTTTTTTTTTTTTAAATAGTTGGAACAGAAAACTTGCATTTGTGTATGCAGATAAACTCACAAGCGAACTCACCAAGTTAAAACTTTTTGTTACACTTTGCTAGTACTGCCCCCCCCCTCCCCTCAGAACTGCATTAATTCTTTGTGGCACACATTCAACAAGGTGCTGAAAACATTCCTCAGTGATGTGACTCTCCTGTTTCACCACATACCAAAGATGCTCTATTGGATTGAAATCTGGTGACTCAGGACAGTGAGTACTAAGTCACCAGATTTCAGGTCGCTTGTCATGTTCAAGAAACCTGACTGAGATGATTTGAGCTTTGTGATATGGCATTTTATCCTGATGGAAGCAGGCATCAGAAGATAGGTACAATGTAGTCATACAAATGAGGACAGAGTTATCAGCCCTGGTAGTTCTTCACCAGGAGCGATGTATGTTTTGGATCGTTGTCGTGTTGGAAGACAAAATGACAACCCAGAGCCAGTTTTCCTAATGACTGCTTGAAAATTTCTTTCAAATCTTCACATGTCCTTCTTTCTTCATGATTTCTTCCACTTTGACGACATTCCCAGTTCCAAACGCATCCCCCACAGCATAATACTGCCACCATCGTATTTCACTATGGGGACGGTGTTCTTTGGGTTTTCCACCTCTCCCCTCTTTCTCCAAACATAAGCAGCATCTCTGAGGCCAAAGAGCTCTAGTTTGGTCTCATCTGACCAAAGGATGTCCTTCCAGTATGCACAATCTTTCTCCAGGTTGCCCTTAGCATACTTCAATCTAGCTTGAAGGTGTCTCTTCTACAAAAGTGGAGTTTTCCTTGGTCTGCAACCTCACAGTCCATTCCTGTGCAGGGTTCTAGTGATTGTCTTTTTTGAGACTACAATGCCTGGCTTGGCTAACTCATTCTCTGGTATCTTGGCAATTTTTCTGGGGTCTTTAGACACATCTTTATTAGTTTTCTTTCCAGAGTCTCTGGAATCTTTCACTTCCTACCTCTGCCAGGCTTGTTCCTTACTATATGGCTCTCTTTGAATTTCTTGATGATACTTCTCACTCCAGTTCTTGACACTTCTTTTTTCTGTGATAACTTTGTATATCCAGCTCCTGCTTTGTCAACATCAACAATTCTTTTTTTCCCCTCAAGTCTAAGCAGATTTCCTTTGTTTTTGGCATGATGAACTGACAGCTCAACCCCTGCAGATGTTTTTATACTCTCTGTAAACTGGAAACTAACCCTTAGTTTTAACTTGATTGCTAAGTTAAAGCACATCATTGCACAGCAGTGGTTTGTGCTATGTCTCAGTAAAAAGGTCATTTTTTTTCTGTGGCCTAATAATATATACCCTGGTTGTTTTTGTTTTTTTCTGAAATAATTCTGTTATTGTGTGTAAATAGAAACTATTTATGCTTTCTAAGAAAACTAGCATGCTTAGAAATCCTATGTTGAAAATCTCAGGCTTTGTTAAAAAAAAAAAACACTTGGAAAAACTTTGGCAAAAACTTAAAATTTCATACGGGGGCTAATAATTTTATCCATTTTTGCCCAGACAATTTACGACATTTTCTCTTTTTCCGACCATTCTTTGAAAAGCCTAGAAATGGTCATGTTGGAAAAATCCCAGTAAATCAAAAGTTTCTGAAATACTCAGACCAGCCCGACTGGCACCAACAACCATGCCATGTTCAAGGTCACTTATATCACCTTCCTTTCTCATTCTGATGCTCAGTTTTAACTTCAGTCTTGACCACGACTACGTGTTTAAATGTGTTGAGTTTCTGCCGTGTGATTGGCTGATTAGAATTTTGCATTTACAGCAGTTGAACAGGTGCAGCTAGCAAAGTGGCTGGTGAGTGTACAGAGTTAAGGTAGATAAATGACAGGCTGAAAAATGACAGACAGCAACATACCAGCTCTGCACTGTAATATCCAGGAATGTATTTTTCACAAATCTGGACAAGAACCCAGAAAGCATCCTAGGATCAAAAACAAAAGAAAACAAAAGAGAGGAAGTATTTGAAAACAAATTTACAAGTTAACTTTAAAACCATATAATTACAGCAGGTAGTATCAAGTTCCAACCACTTATTTTATATTAGGAAGAAAAAAAAGTTCAGGGACTGGTTAAATCATTGGTGAGTATTCACTTCAGCTGGCATATGCATCAAGAGTACAGCAGCGATGGGAGCCTGAGCCTGGCAGTAACCCTCTTCAGGCCGATGCAGGGTATAAGCCTTCAGCACACGAAACAGGTCCTGCTGCCTACACATAAAAACATATGAGTTTAGAAACTATGTTCAGACTCATTAGCATAAAATTAAGAATCATAACAGGCTTCTGGAAGAGAGCAACTTACCCATGGCCTCCTCTCGCCGCAAACATTTCGTGGAAAGGGAACTGTCGATGAAGGTCCCGCTCAATGGTATCAACCCATTTGGGATCTCCTGACTGCTCATCCAGTTCCTAAATTGCACAATTTAGTGGGCATTTTTAACATTGTTACTTTTTGAATTTTTTTTTTTTACATTAATTTACATGCATTTTTGTCCTCAAACTTAAAACCTCAAAGTTTCAAGCCTTGTACTCCAAATTATAATATGCACTTACAATTTAGTCTTTGCTAAACGCTGCCCAACCTTCAGTCGGTGCTGCTGTTTTGTTTTTTTTATTTTGACACTTGGTCAACTTTGTAATGATAGAAACAACTGCTGCTAACTCATCTAAACAAATACAGATTATTAATGCAAGGTGCAACAGTACAGTCAGACTGAAGAATTGTAACTAAAATCACTTCAGTGCACCTTGTTTGGATGCCCACTGGTGTACTATTGTTAAAACTGAGACAATAGAAAATATCCTGGCATGTTCTCAGTGATGTTTACACATGAGGACTTTTCCTGCATGTTGCCACCCATTTTAGCAGAGCCGAAGAAAAAGTGGAACAAATAATTACATTTTTGCATTAAGAATTTATTTACTCAAGCACAAAAGACATTGTTGTACCTACAGTTATGCTGTCATGTAATTCATACCACCTGGCATTTTGAACTTCAATCATGATTGATCATAATTTGATTGATCATAATTTGATTGATCATAATTTTTTCTTTGCATCATTTTGTCCCAGGCCTGAAAATACGCACTTCTGAATTAAACAACTTTCTATGACTGACCTGGAACTTTCCCGGGTTTTGCTCCCTTTTCACTTTGCCCCCAGAGAGGTAGAGCCAGGCTCGGCCCCGCAGGGAAGGAGGGATCCCCTTCTGACAGCGCTCTTTCACCTGTTATACAACATGTGGACAGTTACTCAGAAAGAAGTAGTATATAGCCTCTGGATGTAATTCATATAATTGATTAGAATTACAGTTTATCAAGCAGACCTTATTGTATTTTTTGGCCATCCACTTGTCCCAGTTGCTGAGCATCTCCAGCCATTTTGCCTCCCGCTGTCTCAACACCTCAATGGGGACCTCTTCAGCACTGTGGGGGGGAGGCAAACAATTAAACTGAAAAAGGCCAACAAATTATTCTCACCCAGATTGACATCATGTCCAAGGTAATCCTGTCATCACGGGGGCAGGGATCTTGTAGGAAACCTAACCTCAGGCTAAGCAGTTAAACACTGGCTATCAGCAAAGAAGTGGAAGGAAAACAGGAAACTGTGGGAGAAATTTCCCCTTGTTCAGCTCACTACAGCCTCCTACACAAACCATTCACTAATATCCCACTGCACTCCAGAGCTACTGAAAATCTGAGTTGTCAATTTCACACATCTATAAAAAACAAAACAAAACTGGTCTCGTTATTTAGATGATTCAACTTTACAGTTTACTGCAATGAAGTTGTTAAAGAGCTCAAAATCTACAAATTACGCTAATCTAATAACCCCAAAGAACAAGATAAGGCCAGGCTGCATTGTCTGCAGAACAGTCAACACCACTGAGCATTTTGTTCCAGTTGGCAGGTCAGCCTGCCTGGTTCTTCAAGGAGACTCCATCTATTAGGAATAGTCATATAACTTTATTTATAAGGCACAATAAAAAAGAAAGAAAGAATTTGATTTAACAAACAAACAAACAAACGAAAAACTTTCTGCCAAAGTCCATTAGTTTTCACACTTCACTATTTCTGTAGCTGAAGACTATACTGGGGTAATAGCTCACACATAATTTAGCCTAATGCATGAGACACACATTGTGAATTTAAACTGTGTCACACAAAATCTGCCAATTTTACAAGTATTAAAATATACACTCCAAAATCACAGATGCTGCACGTCAACAAAAATATAATTTCTTCAAAATTTCATTTTTTATATGTATTTGAATATCACAATGAACTTGAATGAAAACAACTTTTTCCATTTTTTACATCTCATGTATGGGAATCTGTGTCATAAATTTCAACCCTCCATCTTTGAAATTGTTCTCTCTACAGGCCTTCAAATACTGTATGGCAATGCAGGCCATACTATCAAATTTTCATGCAAATCAAAAATCTCAGAATTTGATGTTGAGCTTAAGCTACATTTTTGAAAATCCATATTCATGAAGTCATAGTAGCAGATATTTGGCCTGAGAAATGTGAATGACATAGGTTAAGCAGTTCTTTAGATACAGCTATTTGAAAACATTTTTCTATGAGCAAACTAAAAATAGCAGAAAGCCTAAATTTAACAGTTTTCCTATTGAGAAGGGTATCGTCACCCTGGATTTTTTTTCTCCAATATACTCAGAGATTTTCAGGCTGGAAGTATTTGGTAAGTTGACATGGAATGACCCCTATCTAATTCAGGGTCATGTAGGGGCTGAAGTCTATCCTAGCTCTTATGATGTGAAATGCAGGGTACACCATGGACAGGTCACCGGGGCTAACACAGACAAAGACAATCATTAATGCCACTATTTGCACGTACAGCGAATTTAGAATCATCAGTTAACCTAACATGCACATCTTTGGACTTTGGGAGGAAGTCAGAAGTGCCTGGAGAGAACCCACACTGGTGCAGAGAGAACATGTAAACTCTGAACCCAGGAATTTCTTCCTGTGAGGCGACAATGCTTGCACTGCACCAATTGGCAAACTACTCTGTATCAATGCCAATAAGAAAAACCCAGCCAAAAGGAATGTGGTCTCTCTCTCTTTTTGGTACCAGAGAGCAGCTGAGCAAGAAAAGCAGGA
>JAMQGT020002295.1:0-15939 GCA_024447675.2 Pterophyllum scalare | reverse complement strand
TTCCTGCTTTAAATCTCCCATTTACTTGTTGCTTCACCTTGGGAAATGTAAAATACTAATTAGAAGGAGCAAAGCTGTAGCTTATAGCTGACAGGGATTAAAGCGGAATTTGGCAGGTGGAGGAAGCTCCGGGGAACTTGTTTCTCTGTGGATAGGCTATGTTTCAGGAATGATGATGATGACGGTGGTCTTAATCACAGAAAATGGAAAGATTTGTTTATATTCATTGTTTCAGATGTGCAGTAATTGAGTGAGAGCCACAACTGTTTTTATTTCTGGTTTTAACAGAAAGCTGTTTATAAATTGGTCAGCTGATCTTGGAGTGCATACTAAGTTCCCTTCTTTTGTTATGTTTTACATCATTTTCTTTCAGGAGGAAGATGATTGTGGCTAAACAGAATTACCGCTGCGCTGGCTGTGGCACCCGCGTTGACCCAGGTATAACCAGCAGCCACAGAAATATTACAGAACTTCCTTTTTTTTAAAAGTTAAAATGTGCAGCTTTTGAACCTTCTCCTAAAGACCATAAAAATTGTCTTATTTCTTTGTGTGTCTTTAAATGCCCACCTCAGACTACATTAAGCGACTACGTTACTGTGAATACCTCGGCCGTTATTTCTGTCAGTGTTGTCATGAGAATGCTCAGGCAGTGGTTCCCGGCCGAGTGCTGAGGAAGTGGGACTTCAGCAAATACTATGTCAGCAACTTTGCCCGGGACCTGCTGAACAAGATTTCTGGAGATCCGCTTTTCAACCTTAATGACATTAACAGCAGCCTGTACAAGAAGAACAAATCCCTGGAGGCTGTTCGGGTGAGTTCACAGATGGCGGTTACGTGGAAGCATTATTAAAGATTTTTATTAATCACGTTCAGAGTAACACTGCATCAAAATCATACTAAACTGTAAAAGGGGAAACTTTTGACCTGTGGAATTTTGTGTTTTTGCAACAAAAAAATGCCAAAAATAATAGTTTAACAGGTATAAAATTGTATTTTGGCACCAACAAGCTGATTCCTTAAATGCTTTTTCAGCAGAAAAAGGCATAGCTTGACATGGTGTGCAGTTTCCTTAAAACTTAAAAAATTAGGAAACTGGACCAATGGAGGACAAAAAAAGCCCCTACCATCAGAGATACAGACTTTTTAAGTGAGTGCTGATAATAACCCAGATTGTTCGTGTCCATGTTTTCCAGAAAGCATTTTTGATTTCTGACCACAGAACATTTTTCCACTTTGTTGATCCATCTACTGTTCACTGAAACTTCATAAGAAATGTTCCCAGTGGAAGGGTGACTGTCAGGAAGCCGTTCTTAGGGAAGGGGAATGGGGAGAAAAGGCTGAGGTTGACACTCTTTTTGCGTTACATTCTGTATTTCCATTTAAATTTGCACATTTCAATAAATCACTACTCCTATTTTCTTAGCAAAATATAAAGAGATGAGGAGTGGCTTAAGACTTGTGCACACTACTGTTAAACCGGACTTGTAAGGCTGTTTTTGTCGCTGCACAGTGAAGTAAACATTGTTGTCTAATTGCTTTTCAGGTTATGAGGATTCAGCTGTTTCACATGAAAAATCTCTTCAAGACGTGTCGCCTTGCTAAAGAGTAAGAGATCTCTGCTTTTTTGTACTTTACATTCATTTTAGAAACTTTGATAATAAAATACTTTTCTGTGTTTGTGGCCATCAGGTTGTTGGACCGCTTTGACAGCCTGTCAGGTCACCTGACAGAGGACCTTCACCTCTTCTCCCTCAACGACCTCACTTCTGTGCGCAACGGGGAACTGGGTGCCCGAATGAAAGAGCTGCTGAAACTTGGTACCATGCATATAGCTGGCTGTGTGGTAAGATAAACAGCAGGTTTTTATGCCTGGTCTTTTAGTGTGTTCTTCTATAAAACTCATATTTAAATAAAAGGGTTTTTGAACAGTAACATCAGCAAACAGCTCTTTTTAACAACCCAGGTAAGAAATTTCAATCTTAATCTAATGTTTTTTCTTCCCCTCACCTTATCCCTGATCTTCCCCAGCTGTGCCAAGCAAAAGGCTTTGTGTGCGAGTTCTGCGGGAACGACAAAGACATCATCTTCCCCTTCCATCTGAACAAGTGCCAGCGTTGCGAAGGTGAGCCCTCTCTGCTGGCGGCAGGCCTGGGTGGCTCAAGAGCCCTCTTCTCCCGCCCCTTCCTCCCATTTACCTGGCGAGACTGGAAGATCCCCAAGCCTCGTAGCCTGGCAAAGGCCCTCTACATGGGCATGAAAGAGGGGGTGGGTGGGGAGGAGGGTTTAGAAGGGGTAGCAGATGAGGTGAAGAGTGGAGAGCAGGGGAAAGTGGGCGAGGAGTCAAGAGACATGAAACGTGGGAGAGGGGGAATATTTCTCAGGTTTAAATCCTGGAAAACTGGTTAAAGCCTTTTCCAGGAATAAGCTTAATGAGGAGGAGCAGGAGATAACACGAGGGGCAGAGTCAGAGAGGGAGGAACAGATGGCATGTGATGAGGATGGAAGCATTGGTCAGCGTAGTGGGGTGGAGAGCGGTGAGGGGGAACAGAGTAAGGAAAAGGAAGTCAGACATGCAGGAAAGGAGAGAGTCAACTTTTTGAAGGTTCTTCAAATAGAAAGACTAAAGAAAGGCATCTCGAAAGGAGAGAGAGAAATGGGCAGCAGCGTGGAAAGTTTAAATGAAATTGGAAAAGAGGGGAAAGGACGTGGCAAGTTATCAGAGACAGGAAGCAGAGTCAAAGGTTCTTCAAAAGCAGACTTGGAAGATGAGAGGAAACGAGAACTGAAAGAGGAAGACAGGAATGAAGAGTTTAAAAAAAGCTCATCGGACAAAGGGCAGGGAACAGCGAGGGAAAGGAAGGACGGGGCAGAAGCTGAAAGAATGGTGAAAACAGAATCTGTTGAAGAGAAATTTCCAGTTATGAAATTGTTAAAACCTCATCAGCTGGCAACTGCTTTCTCCAGAGGGAGAAGCAAGGAAAAAGAGGAGAATGGAGGAAGCGGAGAGAGTGATGGAGAAAGGGAGAGAAACACAGAGGAGGGAAGCCGAGAAGAATCGGCAGTTGCAGCGCACAGTAACTGGAGAGGTCGTAAAATCCGCAAAGCCAGGAGAGTAGCCAGAGGTAGGAAGATGAGAGAAAGCAGGGAAAAAGATAAGGGGGAGAACGCAGAGGGAGAGATGATGTTGATACAGGGGGAGGGGGAGGGCAAGAGTAAAGGCAATATAAAGCTAACTAGAGCTTTGTCCTGGAATCACAAAGAATTAGAAAAGCCAGGTATAGCTCTAATCGGCCAAGGCTGCTTACAGCAAAAACAAAGTTTAACTTGATAGATTTGCTGGATGGAACATTAGTTTGTGTGTGCCCAGATACTGGAGATGGATTATTGATTACAGTTAACCAGTGGCTTCAGGGTTATTTATCCTATCAGGCAAATGTCTACAGTCATTTTACAGTGGTCTCATTTTGTCAAAGACCACCCTTGTTCTACATGTTTTTAACAGTGTTTATACGACCCCGCACACTTCTGGCACATGACACTTTCTCACCAAAACCAGCAAAACTAGTTTTATAGTAACTAACATTGAGAAATAGCTTTACATTCCTTCTTTCCAAGAGTGTGACGATGATTTCTATACCACTCTTATATTTGCCCGTTAAGTGTAAAACAAATAAAATCAGCATATAAACGTCTGTAAACTCTTCAGACGTACAAGTGTTTGCAGATACGTCCCTTTTGAGGCTGTGGTTATGAACTTGCTTTGCAGACCTGAGAGTGGTATTCTCCAAGCCATTTCCCAGCTGGCTTCAGAAAATGCTGAACTATCCCTTTTAGGTGTTTTTACGGTGGATTAAGTTATTAGGAGACGGTGCAGTCGTACTTTTCTTTTGAGACATGTTACGACTGTCCTCTTCTTATTTGGCGTATGGTATGTTTGGTATGTTTTGGTTGTTACGGTGCGGTGGTGGATGTCTTTTTGGCTGAGGGTCTTGTATGTGCTGTATGTTTCCGTCTTTCTCTCTGAGCTCTCGCTGCTTCTGTCTTGCTGCTGCACGTCACTAAAAGGGTGCAGCTCGTAAGAGTTGTTTTTCTTCTTTTTAAGCTCTTTCCTGGGAACAGGTGGTGACTGTACTACAGTGCACCAGGTTTACATTTCAGCATGCTTCATTTGAGGCTTTTGTTAGTCGATTTTTCATGTGTTGCACCTGAGCTGGTTTTACTGGGTTATTTAATTCCCTTTATTTGTCTGAAGAAGAGTCCTGTAGAGTAATCTTTACGTATTTTTTGTTTTAAACTATTTTAGATTTTTATTTAGACTTGTTGAAAGAAGTATTTTGACGTGCGGCGGTGACATGAATACGATTTGAATTTTGTAATTTATGGTTTGTTTGGTTTTTTTGGGTTTTTTTTTTAGTTGCTTCTGCGTCTGCCTGCTATTTTTTTTCATGTGATCATAAAATAAACATTATTTTTGAATTTGAGTTGCCTGTTTTTTTTTTCATGACTCCATGATCAACAGAAAAAATGTCATCTGTTAGAGCATCTTATGGGAATGAGGGCCGTGTTGTGGAACTCCGATCTGCGTTTTGTTGAGCAGGATGTGTCCGAACAGGCTTAGTTTGTGGAGTGTGTATCCCAGGATATGAATTTCCCAACATAGCTGCTCCCTCTGGCTTTCTGCCTTTCTCTTCTGCGCCTTTTATACCTTCCCGCCCCACCCGTCCTCCCTCGGCTCGGATTTGTGATTGGCTTTTGTGTTTGTGCGGTACGCCTCGTTTTCACTAAACTGGTGAAACTGGTTTACGCTGAGCAGGCTGGAGCTGCTCTCTCTGGTTGCTTCCCTGTTAAGATGACAGGTGTTGAACTGTTAAACTGACTTTCTTTATAAAGAGGAAAAATGCCTTTTTTCTCCCCCTCCCTCTTTTCCAGACTGCCACGCGTGTTACCACCGCAACTGCTTCCGCACAAGTAAAGAGTGTCCTCGCTGTCGGCGGCTGGCAGAACGGAGAGAGAGGATGGCACGCAAAAACATGGAGGAACAGGAGGATGAGGGAGGTGGGGCTTAAAGCTGACAACAGAAGAACCTCAGAAGAAGAAGCACAACACGACCATGATTGTAATGGCTGACCATCTTTCATTCCGTTCCAGCCTCTGTAAACAGGGGTGACCTCACCTCTGCAAACAGCTGATTGTCTCTCATGCAGGTTTTACTACATCAGGGGCGTCACTTAGAGAGAGGAACAAGGCTACTGTTGTTGTTTTGTTGGGTTTTTTTTTGCCCTCTCTTAGATGCACTTTACTCTGAATGCGTCCTGCTTGAGAGGTAGTGATTATTAGAAGGAAAAAAATGCTCACCATCTTTCTGATGTGGCAGTTAGATTTTTTTTTTCTTCCTTTTCTTCACAATTCCTCAGATTAACTATTGGCAGTCCTGAGCTGATCACTTTATTTGAATTTCCTTGTAAATGAGAACTGATTGCCAGCATCTCCTTATGGTAGTAATTCTGTTGCTGCAAGGTGAGCTTTAAAGAAACACCTTTCTTGTTCTGTATGAGAGAGTGCGAATGATAAAACTCGCTGCCTTACACAGATGTTTGATGCTCCCATGTTGTAGTTTTCATGTGTGAAAAGAGCCAAAGATTGTCCCAACTTGTCGTCAAGTCCTGGTTTTTGTTTTAAAAAAACAAACAAAAAAAACAACAAAAGATCAAACTCCTTTGTCACCTCCTTGAATGGAAATTGCTGTCAAATGCTCAGACTCGGGTGATTTTACTGACTTAGGTTTTGCTTTTTGGACCTAAAGAATCAGGACCCCCTCTCGCCCCCCCTTTTTTTTTTTTTTAAATTTATAGAATCACACTGGAAACACAAGTTTAGATTTTTGAAGAGCTGACTCATTTCCCAATTAAGAAGCACTGTACTTAGAGCAGTCATTAAATAGCCCCTTTCCAAAACATAACTGACTGGATTATCCCTCTTCCTTGCTCTTTACCATCTGTCCTGTTTTAAGCTGCTTTAGTCACAGTGTGCCTCTTGGACGACGCTGCGTTCAAAAACGCTGGACTTCAGAATGGTGTTTCAAATTAGTATTGCAAATATTAGATTTTTTTGGGGGGGGGGTTGTGCTGCTTTATGTGTGTTTGGTTACTGGAGAGAGGTGGGTGTGTGTGAGAATGAGTGCTTTTGTGTTTGTATGTGCGCACACCTCTACCTGCTGTGTGTGAAGCCGTGGGCAAATGGCCTGGCACGCCCTCATGAGCACGCAGGCCACTCGTTGCAGGTTTTGGAATAACAGAGAATGTTCAATTGATCAGTAGCACTGATCCTGTGTTTTTGTTGGAGGGGCGAGGGTTGGACGCCACTGTTTGCTGCAGGAACTTGAACCTTGATCTTGAAATGTCTTAAACGAAGCTCCTGCCCACTAGGTTGCTCAACATTGTGAGGGGCTTTTAGGCCACAGAAAGATCCACAAGGTGATATAGTCATAAAGTTATCACTTCTTGGGCTAAAATTGTTCTTTTTTTTTTTCTTCTTTTTTGCGCTGTTCTCTTTCATCAGTTTTAAAGTAGAAACAACGGTTCACTGAGTGCAATTTTTCCAATGGGACTGCTGACTTTTATGGGTTTTTTTGGAGTCTCCTTTAACTGGTTAAACTGAGCATAACAAGCTGTAGGTTCGGACTTCATGTGAGAGTGCTGTGATCATCGGTAACAGCTGAGCATTTGGAGTGGTTGTACTAAAACACATTTTCACAGTTCACATTGTTTTATTCAAGTGACCTTTTTGTGAACTCTATCGCAGAGGAATAGAAATGTCTGATTAGTGGCTCCGTTCTGAGCTGGGTTAACCACGTTTTAGTCCTCCAGTGCAATTTTATGTGCGCCAGTCTTTTAATAGATCAGGCTCCAGAGTGCATTCCCATCTACACGTTATAAGAATAATTTGAGGTTTTGTGCACATAAGGATGAAATATTTATGTCTACTAGTTCTCACAAACTGTCAGAGAAACTGAGTTTTGAGATTCTTTTAAAAGAAACTGAACAAAGTGACTGCTCAGCTCCACTGACAAACCTCCATTTAATGTTTTACCTTTTTTTTTTTCTCCCCCCTTGGTCCTGGGACTGCCTTTAATATGGAGGAGCAAGGAGGCTTAAAGTGCACTACAAATCCAAATGTCTGTTTATTAAAAAATGTTGATTATTATGACTAATATTAGGTGTTCATTTGCTTTCTTTCTGTAATTATGTTGATAATAAATGACTGGCTAGACTGTTAACAAGTGTCATTCTTCTTTTTTAAAATTTTTTTTATTGGTAATCAAGGGTTAAATTCATCTGCTGTGGATTTTTAAAATTTAGTATTTAATACATCACAGTTGCAAAGAGGCAGCAGTGGCATTTTCTTAAGCTTTTTTCCACTCTGAAAGTGTTTAAACACAAAGTTTAGTTAAACTTTAAGTTCAAAGTTAAGCATCAGATGCTTAAATTTGAGAGTTTACAAGCTGATCAGACCATTAACCAAGTGGTGAATGGACTAGTCCTTTCTGCACTAACTCAGCACTCGAACAGCTTTTACTTGAAGCCTCACTCACCCATTAGTACACGCATTTATTCTTTGCTCAAGTCAGGCTATCAATGTGGGCTGCCCCCTGGTGGGTCATGAAGGTACTGCCAGTGGGCTGCAGTAGGGTATTTACAATAAACATTTAAAAAGTTAAACTCTTCGTTCATGTAATTGTCCACATTGTTCGTTTTCTTTTCTTTTTTTTCCCTTTGGGCCTGTTTTTGATCCTGAACTCATCTTTTATCTTAAAACATCTTAATTTGGAAAGTAACACTGTTAATGAATCAACCATTTCAACCAGTAAGTCACCAGAACATCAAAAATGAATGAAAACAAAGGAAATACTTCTGCTTGTGTGATGATCAGTTGTGAGTAAAGGTTTGAGGAGATTTTCATATTTCAAACTTGGCCACGGGGGTCTGAAGTTCAGAAATGGTTGCCTTAAGTGCTTTTTCATAGTAATGAATGTATTTGTCATGCATGAAGTGATGATTACCATGACAGTACTCCCGTTATGGTTTCTTTTTTTTTTTATCCATCTGTCACATCATTATTTTGCAAATGAATTATTCCATACCCAGATGCTTATTATTGTGACTACGCTCACGAGGATGAAGACGACATACCAGCCAAACAGCAGACGGTCAGTCCCTCTCCCAATCATTTCCCACTCCTGGGCTGCTTTGGTCCCTTGAAAGTATTTGTCCATCTGGAGTCGGATGGCTGTGAGATCTCTGCTTAGCCTCCTCAGTTCATCCAGAGCTGGCTCCAGAAGGACCAGAGAAGTTGGAGCTGTTTTTACTGGAAGTGTAACACAAGAAATGCTCTGATGGTCTGAGAGGTTTGTGGCACTGGTGTTTGTTGATGGTGCTGTCAAAAACAAATAAAATACCCTGAGGCCATGGAAAATGGTTATCTCTTAAGATTAAAATTAAACAATCTTCCTACTGGCTGAAATCAGCACAAGCCTAGAGTGCTTTACAGCTGTGATCACCAGCTAAGATATCTGGAACGACTGAGGAGAGCTACGATCTTAATGTTACATGTCCACGTGAATGTGTTTGGGACGAAGAGACACACACAGATGCACCAGGATCCGACTTTTAATTAATTAATTTTTTAAAATGTTGATTTCTGGTCCATTTAATTTCTCAGTAATTTGCAAATCCACTGTGCTGGATCTTGCTGGTTTCCCACCAGCTTGAATCAGATTTACTGACTTCAGGATTGTGATGAAAATTAATGTTTTAAACTAGCTGGTGAGCATGCAGAGCTGCTGAAGTCTTCTTTATTCCAGGCTTGCACTCATGTAGGACGACTGCTTGAGGAGGGTCAGCTACGGAGCAGTGACATTTACTGCGTTTGGGTACCAAGGAGATCAGAGATGAATAGATCTACTGAACAGAACAGCACAGAAGTTATGAAGTTTGTTCTTCCATAAAGTTTTTCTACATCCCTCACTATTCCGTCCAGATGCCGCAACACAATGAATGTCAGAGGAGAACCAGCTTTTCACAGGTGCAAAAAAAGAAACACTCCGAACATGGCTGTGTCCCACTTTGTTCGGCTTCATCCAAATTTAACAGCATACTAAATTTCCAGTTTTCCGACTCTCTCACACTAAGATCTACAGCAGACACTTTGCCACTGATCAGCTCATACAGCAGACGACCATGCATTCACATCAAGCAGGTTAGACTACTATAACGCGCTGTTTGCAGGATTATTCTGGTCAGCAGTAGGATGACTTCAGCTTGTTCAGCCATAGTCCTTAAACAGAAATGCGAACATATTGCCCCGGTATTGAAATGGCTTTATTGGCTCCCACCTCAACACCTGCTAAGTGTTTATAACCCGAGTTGACCTCACAGGTCATCAGTGTTCCCAGAATTATGTTTAGGTATGCTGAGGGTGCTTTCAGTTACTGCGGTCCTGCTCTTTGGAACAAGCTGCCTGCTGACCTGAGGTCAAATACAATTGTGTCTACATTCAAAAACCGACTCAAAAAATCTCTCTCGCTCTGTGTGCGTGTGTTAACTTGTGTTGCATTTTTTTATGATTTTTTTTTGTTATTTTTATTACCTTAAGGCATTATAGAGCTACAAATTAGGTATGCATTCATCAAAAAGGGTGATTTTCTACCACTATCTGGGTATACACTGATAATATATTTCAATGAAGAAGAAACATTCTTCACCTCAATTATTATTTTTGCATACCAGTATACTTTGCTGTGAGTTATTACAACATGAAGCACTTTATGAGTGCCATTTATAGAGAAAAGTAAAACAGCTTTTACCATCTCAGCATGTGTTAACACATATTCCACTATAGTTCACATAGGCCACTTGTTTCTTCAGCTTTGAGCCTTATAATAAAATCTTCTACTAATAATGCTGGAATAAAATAAACATACCGAGCTGAGGCTGACTGAGGGAGACTGTGACCCGGTTGCTCCTGTCCTTTGGAGGGATGCAAACAAGAACAGCAAGAAAACGTAACACGAGGACGCTGAGCCAGCGCGGCACTGCGCTGAACTGAATGTTTGTGATGAACAGGGTCTCCAACAGGCTGGCCACCATCAGGGCCAGACTGATAGAGAAGAGAACACCTGCAGGAAACAGCACCAGAGAATAGGCAGGGCTCAGTACAGTTTACATGAAATCATATTTATATGTGCGCTTATATTTCATTTCTCAATCTTAGTTTTGATCTTGTTTAGGAAATGTGTGTGTTACACCCATGGAAACCATATCTCCTTGTGTGTCTTTGGCATGAGAAATAGACTGTAAAAAAATGAAACCCTCCTAATAAATAAGGTGTGGGTTTTTTTTGGAGCTTATCTGGATCATCCAGCTTTGCAGAATGTACATCATTAAAGAAATGTGAGACTATTTTCTCCATTTCACAGTTTGTAAGAACTGACAGTTTGAGGCATCTGTCATTCAGATGTTTGGCTTCAGCCCTATATTGCTTTTCAGAAATAGTGTCTCTGAAAGCAATCCACAGAACTCACTCAAATTTTTCAGCTTTTTTGAACTTTCTTCAGCTGACAGAAATATACACCTGAGACTACACTAAGGTATGTTGTGCACTTGGGTATCATTTACTAATGAGCGGTGTTGTCTCCCCAGTGGCAGGCAGCAGGTCGTTCATGATGAGCAGGAAGACGGTGTAGCCCAGGATGAGGGTCATCTTGAAGGCCGATCTGTCTGTGGGGGCAGCACGAAGCTGAAGAGGCCCACTGTGATGAGGAAGCAGCTGGAGATCAAGAGGTTCACCACATAGAGGAATGGTCTCCGTCTTAGAATAATCTTGGGATGAGACACAGGTATAAACCTTTGAGATTTTTTGAGAATTAGACTGTAGGCAGAAATCACACTTTTTTCTGGATTAAAAAGGTCTTTTCCTGCAAAATCTACTATTTTAAAGATCTTTCTGGTGTACATTTTACACGTTGACTTAAAAAAAAAATCACAACTGTTCAAATTCTGATTGTGAAAATTCCCAATCTAAACTTCTTCAGCCACAGGACCCGAGCACCTTACATTCATTGAATCAGCCGTGAACTCCTCTGTATACCAAAATATTCTAGAGGCAAATGTGTGGCCATCTGTCTCACAGCTAAAGCTTGGCCCAAACTGGGTCATGCAGCAGGACAATAATCCAGGGCACAGCAGCAAATCTGCAACAGAATGTCTGAAAAGAAAAAATGTATTTCATACAATCTTACCAAAGTGTAGGTATGATCCAAAGGCCAACGAGCAGTTCTGGAAGTCAAAGGGAAAGGTGTAGATTCCTAATCGGCAAGAAGTGACCACTTTGATTGGCTGATCGTCATATACATGACCGGTGTTGTATAAGTAGACATAGGGAGTTTTGGTAGAGCTGACCTCTTCCAGGCTGGAACAAAATAGGATACAATAACAAAACATTTTTTTAAAAATTAATACACACTAACAATGTATTAAAATAAGCCTTTAAAGGTGTTTAAAAAACACGACACATGATGAATGTTCTAAGAGTGCAGGGTTGAAATAAAATGCTGCTGCCTGTACAGTAAGTGGTGCGGCGGGTGGTTGAAGCTGCGCTGTGCTTCAAAAGCATTTGAAGTTTATTCGGCGGCTGCTATTACAGCAGACCACAGCAAAGCACACTGCGCTCGCCACAACCGAGTGATCGAGAATCTTGTTTTGTCAGCGCACTCTGAAGGATCTCAGATTCCTCAGGGAAAAAGCCTGCACATTCAATTCAATTTTATTTCTATAGCGCCAAATCACAAGGCCTGAAGACCCTAAGTAACATCCCCATTTTGTCTGCAGTCTTTGGTGTGTTGGTCTTCTAATTCAGCCTGTTATAGTCATCAATGTCTCTCATGACTATCAGTTCTGAGACTTTTAGGGTTTTAATTAAAAGTGAATTTCTATTTGATTTGATTTGATTTGATTTACGATATTTTCTAAACTTACGCCTCTGTGATTTCAATATCTGGGATCCAAAGGTTTTCCCGAGGGACAGAAACTCTTTCAGCTCCACATTCCTTCTCATCCCACGTCAATCCCTCAAAATCCCACTCCTGTATTAAACAGAACGAAAACAAAATTGAAGCTCAGCACTAAAGAGTGCCTCTTTAACTGCTGAAACAGTTACTTTAATTCACTGTCATTAATAAACAATCACTGGAATGTCTTATTGTGCTAAAAATACAAACAGGCACAAAAGGAATAATTTAAAAAGGTTCATATAATCACATGAAAATGTGGCTTTAATTGGACAAACATTTATGATATTACTAGTCTTTTTCTGAGAACTTTTCAAAACATACCAGGACCTGCCATAAGACTGAAGACAGGGTTTAGGATTTTACATCCTAAAGATGAGACACATTAAAAAGTACATTAGAGTCATAAAGATTAATTCCAAATAGATAAATGTTAATATTTTGTGTACAAGCTGCGCTGACTCACCAGTCCTAAAATTCCCAGATTGCAGATGCTTGTTTTACTGCTGCATAAAATGTGAGCGCAGAATGGATATGGCCACAATGGTTCAAATCTTGGGATCACCAGTTTGTCAACTTTTATTTTTCTCTATATTGAAAAGCTAATTATATTGAAAACACTGAGAAACATGAAAAAAGAACCGATCCAATGGTGCCCTATATATGAAATAATAGCGATGAAAAAGTTTTTACTTTGAAACCGTTGAACTGTAAAGATATCCCAGTACAAAATATATTATGTATTAATCTGCATGTATATCATGTATAAAAACAAAGACAATACTTTTATTGTATTTCATTTTAGTGTCTAGTTTGGCGTGTTTTTGGACAGCAAACAGTCGACTTTAAATAAAACAATCATGCTTGTTAATCATTATGTGTAATTTAAAAAAAAACTACGCAGGAAGTACGTGAAGATCAACATATCGTCTTTGCTTTCTTTGTTGAGAAGTAAATCATCTTGCCTTACCGTGAAGCAGCGTGAAACAGGTGACAGGAGAAACAGGAGCCTTCATCAACTTCACAAGTGTCTGACATTATACTGTAGATTAAAGTGGCTTAGGCACCATCATATGCAGATAAAGCAGTGTGGATGTGCAAGTGACACCTGTAACCACCTTCAGAGACTAATATTGACTTTGCCGTGTGATATTATTACCGGGACTCAATCAGCACATCCATCCACACACTCCGTGTGCGTGTGTTTGGATTTAAAACAGATTTTAAAATCGTCTTCATTTGGATTTGTTTTGTATGAGTCAAACACCTGCTTTCATGGCATCTGCAAAGTCAATGCAAGCACGTGATGACTGCTGCGACAAAGTTAAACAGTTATGTTTTGCGATGTGATCTTGGGAGATCAGTGAGCACGTAAAGGGCATAGTTTTTGTTTTTTTAAAAAAATTTCCATCGCCAAACAAATAATTTTCATAATTTGAGTTAAGCTTGGTTTGAAGGAGATAAACCAGTATATTGCTATTTTATATTTTGACCTGATTGTAGCAACAGAAGAAAAATTAAGGTGCTACCAAAATCATTAGTCTGTCATAAATTTGTAAGTATGAATATATGTACAACAGCTGTTGAAATATTTCAGTCTGGACCAGAGCAGGAACCTAACAGTCTGACATTAGCAGAAAATGAGCCACGTTTAACAAACTATGCAATTTATATCCACAATATTTGTCTGACCCTCAAGGACCCACTGAGAAATGAATCCTATCAGAAGACAATAGTGTTTTTTAAATATCTACTACGTATGCCTTGAATTATGCACTTTCAAAAAAGAACATAATTTGCAAATATCTAGGAGGGAAGAAATGGGAAATGACCGATTTCTTTCACAAATGTTTGGAAAGGGAGGCTGCATGGCTAGGTGCTTGAGTTTATAAACCTGGGGAACGGGACTGAAAATGCCTCAGTTTAAAAGTTAAAAAGTGTTACACATTATTTTTGTCCATAAAGTGTATATAAATCTGTTTGTTGTATTTTCTACACACATTTTTGCAGAAAGGACAGAAGAAAAGACAATAGCTTTATTATAGTTCACTTCAGTTATTAGTTTATTATTTACTGACAACATATCTTAAGTTAACTTTAAAACATGATAACTGGTATTGAAAGAAGCTAGCACTGTACAGGATTGATAGTAAATAGCAAGCAGTGAATGGAATGGCTTGATATTTATACATATACTGACCACTCAAAGCGCACACGCCACATTTAAATCGTACATTTATACACGTTAAGTGCTATTATCTATCTCACATCTGCAGCCAGTTTAGAATCACCTAACTGACATGTATTAGGATTATGAGAGGAAGATGGAGTACCAGCAAACACATAAAGGACCTTGTTACTGTGGGATAAAAAAAATCCAGAGGTTTTGATCTGCCTTCGGGTTTTCTAATTATTTATCCATTAGATCACATCCACATACAGTTAGGACTGAGTGATCCAGATGCACCACATTGTGATAATAACCATTGCGTAGCAGCTGATGAGCAGCAGATAGATACGAAAGAGCAGAAAGTCGAGGACATATCCTACATGGCACCACTGATCCAACAGCTGGCTCTCCTTCTGCAGAGAGATGAGGTGGGCACGAAGTTCACCCAGGTACTGACAGATCTGTTGCAGTTCAGGCAGAGCAGATGTATCTGGCAGAAGAATGGAGATTAAACAAAAGTCAAATTAGGAGCATTAGACAAACTATTTCCTACATAGATATTATCTTTAATTTGCCCAGTGTAGCTGTTGTGTGTGAGACTGAACCAAATGATGCCTGTCAGTAAGTTTTGATTAGAGTGAAATGTAGCTGCTGTGCTTTCAAGGTCTATCTGTGCCAGTTGGCTGATGTAATGACAGAACACTGAATATGTTTGGTTACCGTTACTAGCTGGGTGCTGGTCAGGTGCCTGAGTGGCTGGTTGAATGATCCATGGACCAGAGCTGCCATTGGAGCTTCCAGGTTTATCCTTCTGTGGTGTAGAAGGTGGCTGGACATCTTCTGGCCAGCGGTAGCAGATGAGGTTGGCTATATGTTTGAGGACAACAACCCTAACCCAGTTTGGAACCTCGCGATATTTCAAGGAGTTATGGTGGAGGACATTAGTAATGATGACTGTTTCCAGTAGACTGATAACCATGAGGGCGAGACACACAGAGAAATAGATACCTAGATTGAGGAATCAAAGCACACATGTTAAAGAGGTCATACATTTAACTTTTAAGATGTTGATGGAGTTGTTGATCAGCACTTTTAATAGACAACTCAATTTGGAACCTATAATCCATCCATCCATCCATTGTAATGTGGTTTGTAATACACTGCTAAAAAAATAATTAAAGGGAACACTTAAACAACACAATATAACTCCAAGTCAAACTTCTGTGAAATCAAACTGTCCACTTAGGAAACAACACTGACTGACAATTAATTTCACATGCTGTTGTGCAAATGGAATAGACAGCAGGTGGAAATTATTGGCAATTAGCAAGACACACTCAATAAAGGAGTGGTTCTGCAGGTGGGGACCACAGACCACTTCTCAGTACCTATGCTTTCTGGCTGATGTTTTGGTCACTTTTGAATGTTGGTGGTGCTTTCACACTCGTGGTAGCATGAGACGGACTCTACAACCCACACAAGTGGCTCAGGTAGTGCAGCTCATCCAAGATGGCACATCAATGTGAGCTGTGGCAAGAAGGTTTGCTGTGTCTGTCAGCGTAGTCTCCAGAGGCTGGAGGCGCTACCAGGAGACAGGCCATTACACCAGAAGACGTGGAGGAGGCCGTAGGAGGGCAGCAACCCAGCAGCAGGACCGCTACCTCCGCCTTTGTGCAAGGAGGAACAGGAGGAGCACTGCCAGAGC
>JAMQGT020002294.1:0-34892 GCA_024447675.2 Pterophyllum scalare | reverse complement strand
GTTTTGTCATGTACTTCGTTCAGTTACGTATGCTCACACAATGATCATATAATGGGTCTTCACATAAACTGTGTTCATGGGCAGCTTTCTGTTTTCATAAGTATCAATATTCACCTTGTGAGCACGTGAGTATTTCATTGTGAAATATTAAAGTTTCACCTCCAAGACTTCAGACAAGGCTCCATGATACAGACTTCAATGATTTGCATGTTTCAGATATACAGTCATGAAAAAAAAAAAGTTTTTCACATGATTCTATGCAGTCCTGTGGAAAATTAAATATACCTTTACTGCTTCCACACAATTTAAGAGGGTAAGTAGCACCCAGGTGCACCTAACTGATCCTCAGCAAGTGTGACCACTCTATAGAAGCAGACGCTTTTGTAATTTGCTTATCTGGAGCATTCACACCTGTTAACATATTCAGGTGTGTGCCACAGTCTGTTCAGGCAACCTAGTAAATTCAAGGTCAGACCATGTAAAACTCAAATAAATTGCAAAAACCTAAGATTTACATCCCAAACTCTATAAAACTCAGTTAGCGTGTTATACTGAGATGTCATACAATAGCCACCCTCTAGCCATAGGAGCTATCTTGCAGATAGAACGCAGTGTGTTTGTACAGATGGATTTAAGTCAAGTTTCCCGAAGATTTAAAAGGAGTCCCCCAAGGCTCAGTTTTAGGCCCTGTTTTATTTTCTGTTTTTATTAATAATATAGGATAATAATAATAATATAGGAAAGAGTATGTCTAAAGCTAGAATGCACCTTTATGCAGATGACACCATACTCGACTCAGTTGACTCTACTCTGAATTAAGGTGTTGAGGAGCTACAAATTGCCTTTCAGCAGCTGCAAGCATGATTGTGCAGTATAAAGTTGGTTCTTAATGCTAATAAAACCAAATTCATGTTTTTAATTTATCATTTGGGGGAAAAACTTGTATAAGGTACATTCTTAAATGTTCTTCATTATGATGACATTATTTATATTCATGCTGCCTTCTCTCTATATCAAATTTGAAACTTTCCTGTTGTGCTGCATGGTTTTGCTCTATCTAGATACATTTTGTAATGAATAAACTCTTAGCAGTCTGATGCAAGGTGTACAATCATTTATTTTTTTTCTTTTTAACAAAACAGAAGTCTGTCTTGTTTTTAAGTAAGGTCTCATCTTATAGGCCATGTTTTCTGTGTCATAAATATACTTATTCTCCAGAGCAAGTCCATGTATTGAGGTTGCTTCCAGGAAATATGGCTTTTGTGAGGCTTACTCATAAATCTGTCACGAATTGAGGCCACCAGGACAGATACAGTTTCCTAATTGAAGCCCTGTGTTGCTGTTAAAATGCTCTATCTGAATCACTGACTTAGCTCGTCAGCTCTCATCACCCATTTGTGTATGATTGACAGAGTAACTCTGGAGTGAAGCATCTCTAAATGCCGTGGCATTATCAGCGGTGCCCTAATAATAGCCTAATTCTTCTTCTGGTGGCATTTGTGAATCCCTGAAAATGACTCTTGTGTCTCCTCCTTCAGGATCAGCTCCTGGGCCGCCATGTTCAGCGTCATCCCGACCATCTGCTTTGGTTTCCAAGTGAGTGCAACAGTTTAAAATGTGTTGATGCTGATGTTGATTTGAGACATGGGTAACATGTGTTTGCAGCAGCGTGCTGTTGTAGGGCTGGAGGCCACCGGAAGTACAGCTGTCTGCAGGGGCGTGCGTAATGTATCAGCAGGGGAAATCTGCCCACTTATGACTGCTTGTAAGTGCATGTATGGTGACTACATATAAAAGTAATTTTCAAGCAGGTAATGAGGCATGTCTTCATAGCTGTTTCACCCGAAGGTTTTTCCTCATACTTTGCAGCTGTGCAGATATTCTGGATGTGTGGCTCTGATGTCTCTGTGGCAAATTATATTTAACAAGTGGCAATCTAGAAAGCGAGAAGTTATAATTAAAAAATTCCAAAAGGAACGTCTCATTTTCAGAGGCAAATGTTACAAGGCAAGATTTGGACACCAACTTAAAAAGGCAGAAAATTCAAAACAAAAGCTAAATATGACAAACATGGAAACATATTAATGATGTATACAGTGATTACCAAATATACTAGACCACCACCTATGTAAAGTTTATGTCACAGCTGCCCTAAATTAACAGTACTGATAATGGCTAAAAAAAAATAAAAAAAAAAAGTAAAGTCCATTATTACTTTTTGATTAAAATGCCAAATTACAGTCAATTAGTTTGAGTGGTTTAATGTTATGCTTGATTAATTTTTGGCTTCTCAGAGGAGTCCAGTGTGCCAGCTCCACTTTGGGTCGCTCTAATAAAGTTGTTAAGCACTGTACATAAAACATCTCACTGAACCTTCTGCTCTACTGGAGAGACAACAAACTTAAACGCCAGATTATTATCGTGTATTCTGTATTAATTTCTCTTTCAGCTTTGCCCCGGCCTTTTTAAATACAGCATTTTGTTGCTGGCAGGCGAACTGGAACTATCAGCTGTTTGTCTCAGATACTGGCAATGGAGGGATTAATTAATTTTTGCTTTAGCCAAATTTCTTGAGATAAGGTTAAAGAGCTCCGGAGTGACACAAGTGGAAAAAAATCCAGATAGCTCTGGACTGTGAATCGAAGAACTGATCTTACAGTTAAAAAGCATAAAAAGTGGGTCAGTAGCTATTGTAATAATTGTAGGGTCTTTACCTTACAATACAAAGCGCCTTGCGGAGACTGTTTGTTGTGATTTGGTGCTATATAAATAAAATTGAATAGTTTTAATTTAGCTGACATTTATACAGTGTATAAAAACCAGCATAATGGAAAATAATGCACTGACAAGTGATCCTTTGCTGTCATTTAAAGTATGTCTGTAAATGATATAGAAACTCTCACTGTTAAATAACTGCTGCAGCGCACCAGCTGTCATGTCACATACAGAAGATAACAAGGAAAGTGTTAACTTTTGTTTTTGTGCTTTTAAGGCTCAGAACAGTGTTAAGTTAAGCTAGTAAATGGATACTGTGACTGAGGCTAACGTAGCAGCATCTAAAAGTTGAAATTGCGAGTTATGCTGGCCTACTTGTGGTTCCTAGGAGACTTCAGAGTAGAATGGGAGGCAGAGCCTTCAGCTTTCAGGCCCCTCTTCTGTGGAACCAGCTCCCAGCTTGGATTCAGGAGACAGACACCCTCTCTATTTTTAAGACTAAGCTTAAAACTTTCCTTTATGATCAAGCTTATAGTTAGGGCTGGATCAGGTGACCCTGAACCACCCCTTAGTTATGCTGCAATAGACCTAGGCTGCTGTTCCCATGATGCACTGGGTGTTTCTTTTCATTCATCTCTTTTCACTCTGTTCATACCCCACTCTGCATTTAATTGTTAGTTATTATTAATCTGTCTCTCTTCCACAGCATGTCTTTTGTCCTGTCTCTCTCCCCTCAGCCCCAACCGGTCACAGCAGATGACTGCCCCTCCCTGAGCCTGGTTCTGCTGGAGGTTTCTTCCTGTTAAAAGGGAGTTTTTCCTTCCTACTGTCACCAAGTGCTTGCTCATAGGGGGTCGTTTGGACTGTAGGGTCTTTACCTTACAATATAAAGCACCTTGAGGCAGCTGTTTGTTGTGATTTGGCGCTGTATAAATAAAATTAAATTGAATTGAAACGTAGTGAAGGCAAGAAGGCAAATGCAAAGAAACAGGATATTCTTCAATGACCAAGTCGGTCATGTGATCTCAACCCAGTATAGCATGCTTTCCAGTTACTGAAGCCAAAACTGAATGTGGTTGCAGTAAAGGCCTGGCAGAGCTTCTCTGGGTTATAGACTTCAGGCAATTCTTATGTGAAATTATGATATGTTCAGTTAGTTCTGTGCCTCTGAAAATGGGGGGCTGTGTATAAAGATGGCTGTAATTCCTAAATAGTTGATGCCAAATTTTTGTTAAATCTCTTGAATTAAAGCTGAAAGTTTGCAGTTCAATCACAGATTGTTTCATTTAAAACCCACTGTGTTGTGTTACAGAGGCAAAACTACAAAAAAATGTCCAAAGACTTATGCACCTGACTGTATATGTAAGTGTAAATGATCCTGTAACCATATATTGTATTAAGCGCAGTATTTGCAACTGAATGGAAATCTCCCATCTCTTAATTCATTTTCCACAAAGTCTCAGGATTCAAAATAGAACTTCCTCTTTAACTAAACTGTAGCAAATGTAACAGTTTAAATATTTTCCTGATTTTTAACCTTTGCTCGTCTTTCGGTGGACAGGAATGACTGACTGAAGTATTCTGTGATTCCTGACCCCAAAAAATAAAGCAGTGCACTTAATTGTGCTTCGTTTATAATGAGTGGTAATGAGATAAGGGATTTATTTATTAATAAATGTCTGTAGGATACTAAACCTTGATCTCACGGCCAAGCAATAATCACCAGCCTAGCTTATGAATCTTAGTGTAATTCTTGGGTCAGTTATTTTGCATGAACTTCCTCATCTGCTCATAGCAGTTTCTAAATTATAAGCCTCTGGGTTATACTTTAAACCAAAAACTTTGTAGGGATGTAAGGGGGTGGGTTGGGGGGTCATGTTTAACAATCCATTAAAATTTGCCTTACGTCCATCAAAGGATAGAAAGTGGTATCATGTCACATTTGACCCCTGACCTCTCTTTCAAGATCCATAGACTGATCTGAAGGTCAAAGTGATGATAATGCTGTATAAAGCTATTTAAAACAATGTTTCTTAATGTTGCTGTTTGTACTGACAGCATATAGGGAATGATATTTGGGGATTCAAAATATCATTATATTTTGCATCCAAATATGTAACATTTGACCTCTGACCTCTATGGTCATCCAGTAAAATTAAAATGCCGGACTAAAACAAGTCCCATACTTTCACCTCCACACACAAGCTGGCAAATTGATTAATGCAGGAGGCGTGCTTGTGAGATTTTGTGAATCATAATGTTGCAGAAGTGAACCAATTCAAATCTATCTGCATTAACAGGAAAGGTGCACGAGAGCCATAGGTGCCAAGGTCATGTTGTAAGCCGCTTAACCATGCAGGTGTTGGGGCATGCTACAGTCTGCACAGCCTTGCAAGTTGCGACGAAGCCCGAGATGCACGATGTTTGCTCAACATGTATCAAAAAGAAAGTTTCAAACTCACAAACAGCTGTCAGAGCTCCTCCAGCAGCAGAAAGCTGAACAGGTGGAGGGACTTGAATATCTCAAAGCAAGCAGAAGTGAGGCTGCGAGGATGCAGATCTCAGCATTGTTGGCTCAGTAAGTGCCGACGGTTTAGATTTTGGAACATAAAACGTGCTTACTGCAAATGTTTATAGCTGCTAATATGTAACTAAGTTTAAAGGATAAATGTAACAACAGCAAAACATTTAGATTATTTAGCAGTTACTGGGATTTCAGTTCTGGAAAAACCAAACTGGCAGCACGAGGTCTGTTTTTGCTCTTTGGTGTAATGTTGAACTTTCTATGTAGAATATAATGACTGATATTGGAGAGTGGGTGTTCTCACTTAATCTTTTAAGGCTTCTCAGGAGAGTGTGTTTAACTTCAGTGTAAAGGTCAGCAAGCTGCTTCTCACTGTGCTCCATGGGAGCTCCGCAGAGTGGGCTTTTCATATTTAATCGCAGGGCAGAGTGCATGGAAAAAAAGATCATTCTGTCAATCTCAAGCAGGACAGACTGATGTGCAACTTCCCAAGTTGCCAAGGTAACCCCTGAGGGCTGCTGGCGGGATCTAATAAAAGGCGGCGAAAGTGCGAGAGGATTGATGCATGTCCTCTCAAACAAACACGCAGACGCGCTCCCTCGGGGTGAGTGATTGCAGTGCAAAGGGTTGAATAGAGGGCTGATGAGATCCTGAGAGGAAGGGAGGGCAGGGGAAAAAGGAAGCGAGATTTAACACTGGGCCGGTGGCAGCTGGGGATCAAGTAGGGACAAGAGTCTGTATCCTGAAATCTATGAAGCTTTCATTCAGCCCCATTGTGCCCCTGACAGAGCACCTTCTTTTATTTCCTACCTCAGTTCATCACACTGGCAGAAAGATCAGACGTAAGACCTTTGGATCCCCAGGATGAACGTTTGAGATGCATACAGAGAAGGATAATCCGACGTAGCCTGCTACAGAGTAACATAATCTGTCTGACCAGCAACTAGTCCCTGGTTGAAGTGTTTGGCTTAATGTGTCTGGGGATTCTGTTCCTGTCCCTTTCGACCACAAAGAAGGAGCTATACACGAGGTGTGATTGAATTTCACGTCTTTGTGTTCGTTCCAGTGTCACGAGGCGTCTATCGCCATCTACAGCAGCCTGAAGAACCAGCGGCTCTCTCACTGGGTCTTCATCTCTGTGGTCTCCATGATCTTCTGCTTCATCATTTACTCCCTCACAGGTCAGATGACTTAAAACGTCCCATCTCTACAACCACGTAGAGATGGGACGTTTTATTTGATATCTTAGAGCTTATACTCTTTTAGCTCATTAATTAAAGCCTCTTTTTTTTAAGCTGTGGGGTTATACTATATATTATAGTTATTATATGGCGCACCAGCGGTTCCCAAAGTGTGGGCCGTGGCCCACCAGGGGGCCGCAAAGGTACTGCAGGGGTCCCGCAGTAGTAACAGAAATTCAGTGTGAGATTTCTCACAAGTGTGCACAGTTACATATTTATGTAGATGTATTTATTTATATAAAAAGTGAATTATAACTGGTAATAGGAGGTGGTTAGTTTGTGACATTACTCCTTACTCTGACCTAATTGACTGCTCTTGCATTGAAGTTTGTGTTCCAGTGGTAGGTGGGTCACAGATTGGCATTAACACTTTATATATGACTGAGTATTATTAGCAGTTTATAGCCGACAGCCTGAGTTGTTTTTTTGTTTTGTTTTTTTTTAAAGCAAAATTTCAAGTAAATCCATCACTTTCTCTTGTATTTTGATGAGAGTGAAGACAGGCTTCTAGATTTCACAGGCCGGTGCTATCAGATGACCCTGGGGGAGGGAGGGGGATTTTAAGTGGGCTGCAGCACTCTTGACTTTGTGAACCACTGCGTTACAACCATTTGAAATATCTAATTGCTGATCAAATAGTCCATTTGTGGTTTCTTTGTATCCAACAACTCTTGCTGAGCCCCGTGAAAAATGAACTGATTCAAATTAATTAGGCTGGTTTTAATCAGCTCTGTAGTCAAGACCACTTGTCAAGCCGGAGGCAAAGTCCATGTTGAAGCAGCCCAGACCCTTTCTGAGAGGAAATATGCACAACATTAAATCATGTTTAAATGGAATATAAACCACAGAGATCAAAATTTAAAACATTTCACTTGGAAATTAATTTAAATAATTAGCTTGACCACACTTATTCAACTCAAATGTAATATATTACTCAAGAACTAAAGACTTAATGATTTAACTTCCCACACATCCAGCCATCCATTTTCTTCTGCTTATCCAGGGCCAGGTTGTGGGGACACATGCATACACATGCACACACCTCTGGTTGAACCAGCATCCTCTCAGGCACAAACTGCACTCTTCTCCTCTAGGCCGCCACTGCCCGAGTGGCCACTTGAATGAAACTTGATTTAAACAGCTGTTTAAAATAACTGTCCAAAAACTGTAGTTGTTGGTAAGTTAAGAAAACTTCCCACTTCTGCCTGTGTTGCAGGGGTTTATGGGTACCTGTCGTTTGGAAAGGAAGTGAGGCCTGACATTTTAATGTCGTACGCCAGCAGTGACATCCTGATGCTCGTCGCGAGGCTGCTGTTTGGCATCTCGATCATCACCATTTATCCCATCACCCTGCTGCTGGGCAGGTCAGCGATTCTTCACTTGAATCTCGTTAACGTTTCCTCACTATTCCAGTTAAATGCAATGACTCTGTCATTTGAGTTTAAGCAAAGTTTCACATTTATGAGATCTTACCTGATACGAAGGCAAAGGCAAAATAATGTCTTTACAGAGTACAACGTTTCGATTACAAAAGACAGCGAGCGGCTGCATGAACATCCGTTTCTACTCCTCAGATCAGTGATCCAGGACCCGCTGCTGAGCTGGAGACAGAAGCGTTGCGGTGTGGTGACGGCGGGCTTCGAAAGCCGCAGCCGCTACGCGCTGACGGTCCTGTGGATAACCGTGACGCTGCTCATCGCTGTGTTTGTGCCGGACATCAGCAAGGTCATCAGCGTCATCGGAGGGATCAGCGCGTTTTTCATCTTCATCTTCCCAGGTAGCACTCTTGGTTATCGATGCATGTTATGACAAATGTTGCATATGTACTGTTGAAACTTGCGTTTGTGTTTGAACAGGGCTCTGTTTGATGTTTGCCATGCAGTCAGAGCCGGTATCCTGTAAGACCAGGTGAGGCGCAAACTTCATTTAAATGTTAATGTAATCTAAACTTACAGACAGGTGCTTAACCAGGGAAGAGACAGGGAATGAAAGGAGTTAGCACAATAAGCTGAAACTGCCTGAGTGGCTGTTTGTCAGCATATTGACTCACACTGTCTAAGTTATTTCTTCTGTATATCATCTTTTTTAAAGAGCTTGGTCTATAGTGAGAACCCTGATAGTGAAAACAGCTAAAATTATTCATTTAGCAAACATCTAGTCAGGAGAGACACGGACAACTTAGATGACCAATTCATAATTTCATAACCAGGATGTTGTCGGGCAGAATCGACAAATGCAGATCAACAGGGACTCTCACACCTCAGCGTGAAGGTGCAGGTAAAGTGACGCAGTTTAACAGAGCCGCTCGGAGAGGCAGTGGCAGCAAATCTGCAACTGAATTAGGAAATAAGTCCTCAGCGTTTCACCTGTGTATTCAGTGCAGTGTCGTCATCAGCGGGACTTTTGTTAGAGATGAGTCTTTGTGGGTGCATGACAGAGTTAAATGTTACTGCAGATAGTGTAAGCAGGATATCAGCACAGCACTACTCATAGGTCACATCAGTGAGCACGATTACCCGTCACAAGTTTGTCTTCCCTTCACGGTCACCCTGCGCCCTCCCATACTCCACTTTGTTATGTTCATTTTTGGTGGGATTGCTGCAAAGCAAAAAAAAAAAAATCTATGTGTTTTTGTTCTCTGATGTCAGACAATTTATGAAATAGAGATTTTATCGCAGCAGCTGAGCAGCTGCTCCTGGATGTGCCGAGGATGCAGCGGAGGCTCGGGCTTTTTCTGTTGCACGTTAGACGGGCCATTTTAAACCCACTCTTTAATACCCACCTCTTCTGCTTTGCTTTTGACCCAGTGTGATGTGTTGATTTTATTGTTTTCACTCTTTATTTGTGTCTCGTTTTTATTCATGCTTTTCAGACTCCTGATATTTTACTCATTTGAATTGTACCAATATGGCAAACCCAAGGCACAGAGCCTGTAAGTAAGGCAAGATAAAAAGGGTAAAATAAAAGGTGATAATTGGTTTGCTTAGTGCTGAAAGTAAAGGTCAGACTAAATTCAGAACTGTTCTGCCATGAGTTTCTTTGAGTGGGTTAAGACTGGAGGCAGGATTTTACTGAAAGTAATTATCCCGTAACTTGTTAACCACTCGTTGTCCTCTCTCCAGAGTCATCTTCACAGTGTGGGGGGTGGTGACCCTGATCTGCGGAGCCTTCATATTCGGCCAGAGCACCACCATCGCTGTTCTGCAGCTCCTTGGAAAGATCTGACTCCTCCACCTCCTTTCACGGTCCTAAACAGACAGTGGTGAATAAAGCTGAACTCTCCTATCCCCTGAAGAACCTGTGGTGAGTTACGGCTCTTTAACAACATGTGGACAGTGACGCAGCCCTTCAGAACTCTCAGCTCATGGCATTTAATGGCAGCAATCCTGCCTCCTTTCTCAAGGTACAGGATGTTACTTTCACTTTTGGGATAATTATTCCTTGTTGCTACGTGATTACCTCTGTCTGCACCTCCTGCCGTGCTGACATCTGACCGAAATCCTCAGGTATTTTCTGCAGTTTGTGCATACAGTCCTACAACACGCTGCCACTATCGGTTTAAAGCTCTAGAGCTTTATACCGATAGCGGCAACGTGTTATAAGCCTGGCGCATAGCGCCTTTTTCCTCAATAGTGCAACATAAATAATCAAGTGACATTAAAACTTTAAAGATATTATCATACAGGCCAAATGGTATGTATTAGGGAGACATGCCCTCTTTTTAAATGATAAATCTTTTTCATCATTTCCTGTTTGTGTGTTACTGCTTATATGTGAAATGAGAGGCCTGTTGTGGAGCCATAAAAGACTGAGATGACAGGGGTAGCTTGAAGTTGCAACATTAATTGGGGAGAGAGGATCATTTTTCATTTCTGTACATGAATATTTGTTTTTTAGAATGTAAATAGGTTGTTTTTTTAAATGTCTTTAAAGAATAAGCTACATTTTGAAATTTGTAATACAGTTAGCTGGTATTAGACTAACAAAAAGATAACTGAATTAAAAAACAAATTGTATACTTTTTGTTAAATGTGCATTTATTTGCCGTTTGAACAGCACCCAACAGTTTGTTCTATAAAAATGATTCATTTTATATTGCAAGTATCTATTAACACACTTTTGAGAGGCAGTTTTACCCATTGGTGACCCCCTGGTAACCTCCTGTTGCTAAAAATGTTTTCTCACCAGCCGGTTGACGAGTGGTTGCTGACTGTCACTCGATGAAATCAGCTGTAAAGAGGGTGGAAGATGCTGACTTTTCTGCCAACATTCACGAACCACCAAGTGGTAGTGAAAGTTTAAAAAAATTGCAACAAACTGGAATGGAGTGTTTGCCTTCAATTGAAAAAGTAAAAGTTGTGCCTTACTGGCTGCAAACAATGTATTTCAAAAGGTTCAACCTTTTACTTTGAAGACAAATCGCCTCCGTTTTACATCGTTTTAATGAGTAGTTGGCAACTGTTTGCAGACAAGTCAGCACCGTCCATATAAACTACAGGCAACCACAGCAATGTACAAGGTACCAAAGCAGTCATAAGGAGGTTTTGGGTGCAGCACCATTTACCTTTCTGTGACGAATGTCACCTAGTAACTGAAAACCACCTCCTGCAACTACTCGGCAACTGGTTGGGGAATGCTCACTTTGTTCCCTAGTGATCAGCGGTTGCCAACTGGTTGCCAACTGGTCTTTAAGCCTGAGTGACTGGAGCCTTTGATGATAAATGAACGCACTCAAACACAGTTTGTGTCAGGGTTGGGCAAACTGAATTAGCTAGGAGTTTGTTTTTGTTTTGTTTTTTTAGCTAATTTAATGGCCTACCTCCTTGAATATTTAATTTAGTAAATAATTAACTTCTTTGGTGCAGTTGCTGAATAGTTCAACAAGGTGGTGCCTCCTTCCCTTTTGGTCAGGTTGGGCTTGAGTTGCGAGCTGTACATAGACATCGACGGAGATTCCTGGTGACTATTTAATGTAGTGCTATGCAGACACTTGATTGTATGACTGATGTCATGTCTAGCTAATAAGCTATTCTGGAGCCCATGCTGGGTAAGCTACCCATTTATTACCATTTTCTTTCCTGACACAGCCACACACTGATGGTTTTGCACCTCAATCATTTAATAGCATCAGTTACCCACACCTTCCAAAAAATAATCCCATAATTTCTTTTTTGTAATGTGCGTGCAGGTTGAACACAGGTCTGCAAGAATGTTTCCACAGGAAGAAAAAAAAATAAAGCACAATTCTCAATAATCAGCAGCATTTAATATCAAAGCCATACAGCACGGTTTTCAGTTTTATAGTTTTATTGAATTGCATCACTCTACATCATCTAGAATTTCAACAGGTTATTCTTTAAAGACCAAATATAATACTTGCATCCCTGCAATAAGTCTCTACACTTAAGAAGAGAAAGTATTTTTACTGAAACATACATTAAGAATTAATATTTAATTAAACATTGCCATAAAAGTTACGTTCATTCTTGTTTGCCATTTTTCTAGCCATATGTTTTATATAATAGATTTAACTCTGTCTCTTTCATAGGAATACTAGAAATCAAAGAAGGTAAGAAATGCACAAAAACCCATTGAGTAGCATTGCCTAATACTACAGCAAAGAAGTTACTGGACATTCAGTTGACATGCACTCAGTTGAAGAATAGAAAAGAACAGCCATAGAAGGGAAGAGTTATGGCCTTGTTGATCTGATTGGCTTGGTCTCTCGGATAGACTCATAAATAAAAGATGGATGTAGCCTGCATGTCTTGAGTGAAGCCAAATGGAGCAAATTTTACATAGAAGTCTACGATGAGCCCTAATTTTACCTTGCAAGGGTAGCCAAATGTTGGGTTAAAGCCAACTGCTTTCTGCTGTTATTGGGAACTTCTTTCATTTCTTGTGTAAGGTGTTTTTTTTTGTTTTTTTTTCCTCACCATGGTAAGGTTTCCAAAGGTTCAAGGTAGTTGGGGTTTCTATTGCAATGGCTAAGAAGGTCTTTTCTGAAGTTCTTAAAGTGCTTCTTTGGTTTGCAATACTTATATTGGTAGGGTAGGTTGTGGTCAGGCGTGCAGATTGCATTTCCTTCACAGAGCAGGCGTTTTATGGCCGCTGCATCTTCCACTCAAGTGGAGCTGGTCTTGAAAAGGATCTAAATATAGCGTCTCTGAATTTGTGAAATACGTCCTGTATGATGTCTACATTTCGCTCAGCAGAGCAGGGTGAAGGCTAATGCTGCACCGTACAGGGCAACAACCTTGACGATGACCTTCAGGGATTCCTTTTTAAGAACCCGTTCTCAAAAAGTCGTCCGAAGACTGACGTGAATTTATAGTTGTGGTTGTTCACTGATATGAGAGAAGTCTGAGAAGAGTGTGGAGCCAAGACAGGTGAACTCCGACAACTTTGTTTGGCGCATCACTGACTGGAGCTGAGGGTGGAGTACGCTTGATAGTGGGCTGTGCCAAGACTTGGCTAGCTATTGTGTTTAAGGTGAACTAGCTGAATCGAGTCATTCTGTGACTGTGCCTTGCATCCCATCGTGCAGTTGCAGAAAGATCAAAGCTTGGGTGGCGCCATAAAGCCACAGTCAAGAACCGATTGGCGACACGGTGGCTATACCCATCTTTTGTATGTCGTCTATGGTGTCTATGTAACACTTCTTGAGGTAAACCCGGTGAGGTGCTTCCTGTTTACCAGCATCCCCACAGCTACAGAAACTGATCTACGCCCACAGGAGGCCTGAGTTCAGCGTACTGTATGTCCGCTGCCGTTTAATCTGGTCACAATGTTGCCAGAAAACATTCTGTTCAGCCATGCTTCAGCACATTTCAGTGACATAACTCTTTCATTGTATGACAAAGCACGGGTTGCACTGAGGAGTAGGAGGATAGAAAAAGAACAGGTTGCACAGTCTGAGGGACATTCAGGAATGTATCAACAGGAAACAGAACTGGTGTTTCTGACCATTCACTTACTATCAATTTCATATACACAACCCAGCTGAGCTGGGCGCAATGTACACAAAAGGAGATCCCCTTAATTAGAGCGTGTGGGTTGCACTCAGCCAGGTTCGAGTACTGTAAAGCTATGGCTATCGGTATAGTATATCACTTACATGTAAACACTAATCCATGCAATATGGCTTTGTTTGCATTGAGAATACAGTAGCTCCTTCTTGAATGCAAATAGGATTGGAGTTATATAAAGTGTGTTTGTGTGTGTGTGTGTGTGTGTACTAGTGAGAGGTTACATGTACCCTGTGGAGTTTTCTTGTAAACAAAGTATTGTGGTTTTAATATTGAGCAGGCGGTGTTGGCTAATCTTTCACCTTGTGGGGCTAATGTAGCCATGCTATACAGATTGCACTGACAGCTCAAATCCGATCACAAATCAAACCTGACCGCCTCGAGGTACTTTAACAATCTCGAGGACTCTGCAGCCAGAGGAGGATAAGATTCTGTTCAGTGTTTGTCAGAAACTTTGCTGCTGCTGCCTGCAGCAACTGCAGATAGTACGCGTCATGATTGTTTTAAGTTATGATAATGTCCTTTTACATGTGTGTTTTTAATTAAAAAAAAAAAATACTTGCACAAATCAGCTTAGTCTCTGCATGTAACTTAAACGTTTTGGAGATTTGACATCAGAAGTCAGACAATTAAACAGGCCACTGCATGCTGAATTGGTTTTGAAACTTTATCAGATCCAGTTTAGCACCTAGATTTATTCTCAAGCCCTACAAGTTCCATTTTGAGCGCGACTATTTCAAAACTACAAGCTAGACGATAAACGACGGCCTCTCTTTAGCGCTTTTTATACCTCAAATCTTACTCCCCCCCCCAACACATTCATTGCCATTATTCATCCCGGGCTCCATTTGTGAAAAATCTGCTCCATAGTGCTAGTGGTTGTCAAAACTTCCACAGGGTACCTTTAAAAGAAAGAAACACTCAGAGATTGGTAAATACATTTCACAGATAATGCAATAATGCTTTTGCATGCCTGTTCTACGAGCCTATCGTTATATATATTTCTGTTACCATATATGTAATAATAGTCAACACTTCCACATGTCACACAGTCGTGCCCTGCTGAGTGCAGCCCAGAGCTCTAAAAGTAGGTAACAATCAGCATTAGTGTCAGTGTAGCTGGATCCACACTCACTGCTACCACAGCACGAGCAGACGGCAGACTCAGAGAGAGAATAGACTCAACAGTGAGGCGGGATGGCAAGATGGCACCTTTGAAAGTATAATGCTGTAACGGAGGGGTGATTCAGTAATATGTCTCTACATACTCTCACCATACTCATTAGCCTCTAATGTACTGCGTGTTTAAGTCACAATATTCACTCATTTTTACATTGTGCTTTTTAAATCTGATTGTTTAACAGTGTCGGGGTTACAGCGGTGGCGAGGAGGCGTATGTGGGATGCTCTGTTCATCGTAGGGTGAACGAGGTCACATCTATTGCCAAGATCATGGGGTTAGCCACGGCACTGAGACTGAATATTTCTAGACTGATTTTACATAAGTCCCCCCCCCTTGCGTGGGCACGGTTTGATGGTTCGAAGCGAAGACTGAACTCAGCTAGTCGTCAAACTTCACTGAACAATACTGTTGATGCCACATCGGAATAATATGCTCAGACTAGGGCTGAATGTCACCGGATCTGTCCTGCATTTCACCCTGATGCCCTGGAATTTTTGCAAGAGCTGTAACTTACTGCAATATCCTGCTGTTAGTTTATTTTTTGCACTTAAAGGTGAGTTCAATAGTGACGATACATGTGATCACGTGTTCGAGATATTAATGCCGAGGTGGTTCATCTAACTGCTACAGTATGCCAAGTGTTGTGAAGGTTTATATCAAATTCAAGGTTATTCTACCAGTGATATGTTAAGAGCTGAACAGAACTCTAGGAAGTATCCCAGTGTTAACAATAATGTATTATATTAATGAAACAATCTGGTGGGGAATCCCTGCTTATAGGAAATTAACAACACATCAAAACCTCCTCAACCATGTGGTGATGTTTAAGGCTTCGTATTCAGCGTTATTCAGATTAGTCTGTTTCTCACGGTAGCAAACAAACACTTAAGAGAAGCTGCAGCACCTGTAAAGCTCACTGCCACTTTCACTGAGGATAAATTTTGTACCATAGCACTAAAAGATGTCAGCAAATACAAATATAATCATAACATGACGTTTTCATATGTACAGTCTCCACCAGACTTGCACAGCTAATATAAGCAACGGATTGCCCGTTCGGTCCAGGAATGCACAAACAGAAGGCAAAAAAATGAAACCAAGGTTTGTCTGCACGGAGAACGGTGAGGTGCTGCCTGCCTCGCTTCTTTCCCAGGGTGGCAGACGTGTCCCAGGGCAGAAACGATCCCTTAAACAGACCTGATGTCAAAGCTCGGGGATTTGACTCTTTAACCCCGAAGTGTTTAATCGAAATAAAACTACGCTGAGAACCACAAATAGAAATTTGTGCCAGCATCTACACGTACAAATCCTTGTTGAGACTGACATCAGCCTCGGCCCAGGTTATTTCACCCATCAGGCTTCGCCGGGGTTTGGCTTCACGGGTTCTGCTGCTCTTTATAGAAACAGCGCCACGTTACAGCCAGTAAACCTTTAGAGACGCCGCCCTCAGAGCAGCCACTGTACGTATGTATGTACTCACACATTCACTCAATACAGAGAGTGAATGTGTGAGAGTAGGCTAATGCAACAGAACAAACAAATGCAACAGAAAATCCTGGAAGAGGTAAAAAAAAATATATACTGTGCCAGTGTAAGATTATTAACACTGAGCAGTGATCTTACTGGTTGATTTACATGTAAATGGACACTTAAAGCCTAAAGTTACTGCTGGAACCACCGCTCTCTGATAACACCTGCCCCTTTCTTGTTAAAATACAGGTACAGGTAAATAACCGCACTGCTCTACCAAACACCTGCTTATCCAGAGCCAGGCTGCACTTTTAAAAGTCCTTTCCTAAACAAAAAAACAGCCAATGTCATATTGAGGAAGGAATATTATAAAAATTCACTGTGTGTGTGGGATGTTTTGTCCAGTTATTGAGACACGTGGTGTACAGCTTTACTGCTTTTTGCTAGCTCTGGGTAAATCTTTATCCACATCAGTGCAGAAAATCTTAAGCCATGCATTTCACCTTCATTCACGTATTCTTTTAAACACCTCCAACCCGAGTTCAGTTATTTTGGGACTAGTTCGTGAGCTCACTAGCTCGAGGCTTTTCTGTTTTCCTGAGATTGCAAGCTAATCTGTCAACTAGGTATTCCAATAGTCCATTTTAACATGACACGGCTGACGCGAGGGTAATTTGGTCAACAACTAAAGTGAGTAAATAAAATTCTGCATTCCCAAACTGACTACTGAAAAGCTGCTACATGAAAAACAACCTTCGGGGTCCTTGCTACATGACGATCTCCACCTTACAGTGGCTCAAAGCTATTAGAAACATGTACATGAAGTAATCCAAAAGTCTCGAACCAGCAAACTACCATGATGAGATGCAAACATGTTTTAGTAATCTCACACTGTAAAATGCACTGTTTGTTCAATTTTCACTGCAGCTGACGCCATTCATTTGCACTATGTAAACATGTACTTACAAAAAGAGTCGGGGGAGTTGGGGGTCGTGGGGGATCGGGGTGTGGGTGGAATGTAGAGGAGAAAAAAAAAAAGGGTTTTAGGGCTGGAGGGAAAGGAGTTAAAGAAATGAGGAGTGTCCAGGAGTCTTGGCGTGTAGTTGAATATCTTCATGCTCAGTCCCTGTTCACGCTGCACCAGACGGCTGCAAGTAGAAAGAGGGATGACAAGTGAGAAAGAGGTTGGAAAGAAAGGAGGAAAATGAGCCTCAGGGTGAAAAATGGATTGAATGGAGATGAGGAGGAAGCAGAGGAGGAGAGGGGAGGAGGGAGAAAGAGGGGTGCAGAGAAGAGAAATGGACAAAAAAGTGATTACTAGACAACAAAAGGCGGGGGGGGCAGCCAGCCAAGCATCCGCTCAGGTCACCGACAGTGTGCATCCCGGAGCGTGGATGCATGCCAGCATCAGTTGTTTTAAATGGTGCAGATTTCAAAGCCAGGTTTCTGTAGCTGTTAAATGTTTTTTTTTATCTATACTGAACCAGGCTATTTTGTATTTTTCAAGAAAGTGATACAGATTTAAAGGGGTAACATATATTTTATTAAATACTGCTGAAATAACAGTAAGAATTCTACTTTTAAAACTGTTGTTAGACCTTAGGCTAGGACACTATTTTCTGATATTCTGCAGAAAAATCAGTGTTTCTCCTCATGTCAGATTTGCAGTATTGTGCAAATGTTTTAGGCATGAAAGACAAAGTGAGGGTTCATCAGTAATAATAATAATAATAATGGCACATTTAATTTGATTATATTGGTGTAAAACATCCTCATTTCTCTGTGGTAGGTGCGTTGTTCCAGCATCTCAGAGTCTCGCTGCCCTCTGTCTCTTCATGTAACGCTAAACCGACTTTATGCTGTTGAGGTCGGGCTCCATCCCATCTGCTGCGGTACTTTAACGCCTTTATGTTTGGAGTCGTTATCATGCTGTGCCTAAAACTTTGCACAGTTCTGTGTACAAAATGTTGGCACATCAAACTGTGAACAGTCCATAGATTGAGTGCAGCTGGGGATTTCTGTTGTAACAGTAATTTAGATCACAGTTATTCTTTGTAGGATTTTTCCAGAGAGTTATGGAGTGATCTGAGTCAGGGTCTCTGGCCCAATTTAGTGAAGACAACCTCAATCCAGTGCATTTTTGAAAGGACTGTTTGCCACTTAGATTGAGGACAAACTTCCGTATATATATATTAAAAATAAAACCTTGATTTTCTCAAGAAAATATCACAAACCAACCCAAATCCAGATATCCTTCTGGATGTGGGTCTCGATTCAGAGGACATTTTCAGCCTCTGCAGACACACGCGTTGTCAGACTGCTTTTGTTTTATTCCATCGTTACTTCGTACTGTTTTACCACTGACCTGGCACGGCTACAGAGGACACAGCCTCCGGCTGGCACAGTGTATCCACCTTCACATGCTGGAAGGCTTTGTTGGGAGCCGACTGGAGGTGCCTAGAATCAGAGGAGAGCGTGAGACCGCAGACACACACAAAGTGCCATGCACGACACGTGTGAATGTACACATCCATCTTGACTTTGCACACAGCCTCTCAAAAGCACACATGGGCTCTAATCGCTTAGCACGGCCCTTAGCCTTTACTGTAAGAGCTGAAATATTAATGGCAGAGAGATGCTGTGGGCAGTGGAGCAGAAACTCAGATCAGCAGGCAGCTACATCAGCAGCCTCTCCTTGTGCCCGGCGCCATTACTAAATCACAAAGACCTGAAGCAACTTGAGTGCTTCAGCAACTCTGCAGCAAGTGAATGGCTGAACAATGCTAATTAAATGTGGATTGAGGAATTTTTCCAACAGGCTGATGACAGTAATGGGAGGAAAGCGAGGACTCCTTTTATTTGGCGATCGCCAATCAGCGCAGGGCCAGGAAGGAATGGCGTGCTGAGCTCCAGAAAACTTCAAATGGAATCAAAGGCAATATCCTAAACAATATGAATGTCTGCACACAGTAATGACTTTTAATACTTTCAAAGTGGATCAGCACTGGGAATGAATCACTTTGGGGCTGTTCTCGGTGTTTACAGATGCTTCATTTTGTCAGCCGCTACGGATCAATGTTTGGAGCCCGAAGTCGGAAAATTAAAAGTTCTCAGTGCTGGCACACGTTTCATATAGAGCTCAGGATTAAGAATAAAATCTGAGCCAAACATGATTAAAACTCACCTCTTCCACTCCTCCTCGCCATCCCAGAATTCATACACGACAAAGGATAAACCGTCTGGCAGACGCACCGCGGTCACACTGGAACAGAGGGGAATGGAAATGAGTATAAAAGAAGGAAAGTGATGGGCGAGAGGCATGATGGAGGAGGGCGAAGCAGTGAAGATTAAGGATGTGTTTGCGAAGGAGACGAGAGAGCAGACAAGAGTTTAGATTTCAGGGAATCCCATCTTATATTTTCTTTATGTCACAGCACTTAAGAGAAAAATAGGAAATCACATCTATAATAAAATTTGTAAGCAGTGCGTGACCGTCAGTGCGCAGAGGCCATGTTGTTACTGAGGCATGTTGAGATGGCACGCTTTGCTGTAATGAACACAGGCGAGAGGGTGAATGTGCACATGGGCTCTTTGTCACACTCTAATAGTGTAGCTCAAGTTTTCACAGCAAGCGCTGCATTAAAAGGCTTTGGGGGTAAAAGTGGAACATGTTATGGAACATGTCTGTGTGCCTAGGATTCGCCCATTCAATCAACATTAAAATACCCAAAATGCAATTTAAGCTTAGCGTGGAAACAAAAGCAGAAAACGACTCAAAGACTTCTAACTGGGCGCTATTAAAAACAGACATTTTCCTTGGTCCATTATTTGCACCTTTTGGTAATTTTCTGGCTCTGAAATCAAGCAGCTGTAGATGAGTCTGAGCAGATCACAGTGTGCAGTGCAATTTCTGCACTCGTTTCTGCGTGAAATTACACTTGTGTCTCTGCCTACCCGGCGTTTGTCCCGCGACGAGCGTGAGTTTAATCCTATTTTTCCGAAGATTCCAGTTTTGAAAGAGCAGTTTTCATGATGCGAGCACGGAACTTGGCAAAAACAACAAAATAAATAAGGAGCAAGTTGAATTTTGAGATGGCTGAAATGCACAGATAGCACATTTTGTTTCTCTACACTGATAGTTAGCACACTGCTCAGCAGAGCCTATGCATTCAATTCAATTTTATTTATATATTTATATAGCTCTGTATTGTAAGGTAAAGACCATACAATAATTACAGAGAAAACCCAACAGTCCAAACGACCCCCTCTGAGTAAGCACTTGGCGACAGTGGGAAGGAAAAACTCCCTTTTAACAGGAAGAAACCTCCAGCTGAACCCGGTTCAGGGAGGGGCAGTCATCTGCTGCGACTGGTTGGGACTGAGGGGAGAGAGACAGGACAAAAGACATGCTGTGGAAGAGAGTCAGAGATTATTAATAACTGATGATTAAATGCAGAGTGGTGGATAAACAGAGTGAAAGGAGGTGAATGAAAAGAAACAGTGCATTATGGGACCCCCCTCAGCAGCCTAGGCCTATAGCAGCATAACTAAGGGGTGGTTCAGGGTCACCTGATCCAGCCCTAACTATAAGCTTGATCAAAAAGGAAAGTTTTAAGCCTAATCTTAAAAATAGAGAGGGTGTCTGTCTCCTGAATCCAAGCTGGGAGCTGGTTCCACAGAAGAGGGGCCTGAAAGCTGAAGGCTCTGCCTCCCATTCTACTCTGAAGTATCCTAGGAACCACAAGTAAGCCAGCAGTCTGAGAGCGAAGTGCTCTATTGGGGTGATATGGGACTATGAGGTCTTTGAGATAAGATGGGGCCTGATTATTCAAGACCTTGTATGTGAGGAGAAGAATTTAAATCATCACTGACGTCACTTCAATCAACACATAATGTTGATGAAAGGCACATAACATTGTATTGTACTAAGATAGGCAGCATACTTGATCAGATCGTAATTTTACTTGTTTTTGGCGATGTGCTTTGGATCATTAACCATACTGGAAGATTTCTCTTCTGCTGAGCTTGTAGAGGCAGGGGAGTCGGTATTTTGTGCTATATCCACATGAAATCATCTATAAATGTCATCTCCTTGGCCTTTTGCTCTCATGCAGCCATCACATCGTCACAGTCTCACTCCCGTGCTTCACTGCTGAGGCTATCCATTCACTGTGGTTGCCCAGGCCAGGGTCACGCCCAGCATGTTGGATCCCATTCAGCCAAACACATTTACTTTGGCCTTATCTGATCAAAGATGGTGCTCTCAAGATTCATGCTCTTTAACAAAGTTTAAGCTGGCAATTTTGTGCCAGAGAGTGAGCAACTTTTTTTTCCTTTCTTTTCTTGGACACCATCTGTAGGGGCTGGAATTAAGCAGTGTTCTTTGCACCATCTGAGCTGTCTCAAACTCCGATTTCCATCGATAACCCCCGTGTAAGGTTCAAGCCTTTGCCCATCTGTTTTTCAGAGAGATCGTGCAAACAGTTCACTGTGTGATCATTTTAAGAGGACTCTGATTAGTGGTAGTGTGGTTTCTACTTTACCTCTAAATAACCACTGCAAACATGTTTCCACTGACTTTGGTTGGTCAGTAATCATCTTGTATACTTTTCCCTAATCTCACACACTCAGATTGATACAGGCACAGCCAATAGGTCCCAAACAAGCCATGATTCAGCATGACAGGTAACAATACCACCTCCCATTTCCTATATTTCCTGTAACTTAACCCATTTTTATTACTGCCTTTACATGTAGGCTACAGGGAGTGTGAAAGGTACTACTGTAATGTGTGTGTCTCTGTAGTTCTTCTCTGAACCTGTAGAGGGCACTGGGGGACAGGCACAGCTGCCTGCTAAACACCTCGACGGGGTTTCAGAAGAAATAACTTGAATTGTCTGAGCTCTGTGAGACGATTTAATAGAATTTGTGCCTGTAATCACACGCAAACCCCCAAATGATAATGAGCAGGGATGGCAGAGATTAAATAAAGTTTATATATTACAGTTGAAGATGTCGGATTACAGGGAAAGATGAAATAAACAAAAAAAGGAAGGAGGAAAAAAGAAGTCTGTTTAGAGATAATGAACAAACTTCCATCAGCAAACCTTTCTGCATTGTTTATATTCAGCCTCTTGCACAAACTGTGCTGCTACCACATTTAATATAAAGTAACAAATACACCAACAAGGGTAAATGTCTCCCACAGCATTCTGCAGCAACATGCCATCTCATCTCCAGGCTCTGTGAGGGCTATTTGACCAAGAAAGAGGGTGATGGAGTGCTGCGTCAGAGGACCCAGCCTCCACAATCACCTGATCTAAACCCAGCGGAGATGGTTTGAGACGAGTTGGACCGCAGAGTGAAGGCAAAGCAGCCAACCAGTGCTCAGCACCTCTGGGAACGCCTTCAAGACTGTTGGAAAACCATTTCAGGTGAAGACCTCATGAAGCTGACTGAGAGAACGCCAAGGAGTGGGCTAAACTGTTATCACAGCAAAACGTGCCTACTTTGAAGAATTTAAGATTAAAATATATTTTGATTTGTTTAACACTTTTATGTTTACTACATGATTCCTCGTGTGTTCCTTCACAGTCTGGACGCCTTCAGGTCATCAGGTAGGCTGTTCCATAAACGTGCCTAATTTTAGGTACGGTTAACAGTCTCCTATCAGATGACCTGGGGGCTCTGGAGGGCTCACAGTGCAAAAGTAAATCAGAAAGATAAGAAGGCCTTAAACCGTTGAGAGCATCAAAAACCAATGAAAGGATCTTAAAATCAACTCTGAAACTGAGTGGGAGCCAGTACAGAGACATTAAAAATAGTGTAATGTGGGCAAAGATTTCTTAAGAGGACCAGAAAAAAAAGAGTGTTGAAATAATCACTCCTGCAGGTGATAAAAGCATGAATCGGTGTGTCTGCACTGACTCGAGAGAGAACCCGTCAGACTCTTGCAATATTCTTTAAATGGTAAAATGCAATTTTTGTAATGTTTTTGATGTGAGCTTCAAATGTGAGTACTGAATCAAATAACACCTCAAAAGGTTTTTAGCCTGCTCGCACGGGTTTAGTGCAAGAGTTCAGCAACGCAACTCATTCTTTGAACTACAAAAGAAGGCTGAGACGGTGAGAGTAACAAGGCACGGAATCGATTCAACACGTTGTAGCCATCTTCAGGTGCCTTCACAGGAAGTCTTCACATGTCTGACCAACATGCATCACACAATTTATTATTTTTATATTAAAAATATGCAATCGGAAGAGAATGGGTGAATGGATTTCTAAGTAATTAAGACACAACAGATCTGAAGAGTTTTTTTTTTTCTCCTTTCTTTTATGGAAAACTGCTCAGGCTTCGTCAGGGTTACCTTCCATAGTCTAATCTGTGTCCTCACAAGTCTGCAAAGGCAGGCTGCAGAGAATAAAACCAACAACCTGCTGTATGATGCGTAGAGGTGACAGGACCCTGATCAAACAGGTGTATTTAACCTCTTTTTGTATGATCCTGGTTCAAAACAACTGGCTACACCAGTTGCTACGATCATTAGCTGCATATATGGAGCAAATGGCTGTGTTGAAGTTATATGAAAGAATCACTCATAGTGACAAAAGGAAGGTGATTACCACCCAGCTTTGCACTCCAGCTTTTTTTATCATCTTTCAGCTCATTGTTTTGGTTTACTACTCAGTTAGCCATATCCATTTTGAAGGCAAACATCTGTAAAAACATCGTTTCCACTTGGATCCATAACAAAGTAAGGATTATGTACTACATGTTGTTGTTAAGATTACACCTCTCTGTCCATGCTGCAGGCCCTCCACCCCTCAGTACAGACTGCAGTAAGTGGTAGTAGAAAATGTAATGCAAACAAAACTAGTGCAGCAAAGTCAGAACCTTTACGTCTTGCCAAGGGCATATGCAGAACACGGTATATTGGGTTGGGATTTGGAAAATCCTCAATGGATATTAGTCATATTAGTCTGTTTCACAGCACCCCAAGGCGCAAAGTGAGATGCACAGGAGGTCCATATCAGTTACAGCAGAAGCATATCAGACTATATTCCAGCTACAGTATTATAAACTGGGTATACAAGGACTATGCAGAGTATTACTACCTGACCGATCCAAACCACCTGGGAGTTAGCATTGCTTTCAGAAAGGTACCCTCTGAGAGCTGAACTTTTGCTATGTGAGCAACAACATTAAAAACCAGCGATACAATCACACACCAAAGGAGAGAATATTTGAGGGAGTACTTAAGGAAGTGAGAAAAACAGTGAGGTCCTGACACCGAGAATGGAACACATTAAACATTTAAAATAATACACGTTACAATGCTGCTCTGTGCAGCGCAGCACTTGTGAAAGTACGAGGCATTAGTCAGACTTACTGAAAGCAGTCTCTCTGAGCAGAGACGTTCTTCAGGTACTGCTTCAGAGCCTCGCAGAACTCACCGAGCTTCTTCTGGGAAACCACCATCTCCTGACGAATCAGCAACAAGGACTGAAGGAAGAACAAGACGGACAGCAGGGTCAGTTTGGTACTGACATTTTTCTATAACAGCTTATCGTTCTGCTTGTTGTGTGTCTGTTTCTTTATGGAGAAGCTGTATTAATACTTGGACTGTGTTCACTGCTCTCTCTCTCTAAAAAGAACATGGCAGCACGGCTTAGGCTTACAAAGTTGCATCCGAACAAACACAGATGAGACCAAAGTGGAGATGTTTGGCCATAATACACAGCATGTCAGCACAAACACCTCATTACCAACTGTCAGCATGGTGGTGGAGGGATGATGATTTGGGCTTGTTTTGTAGCCACAGGACCTGGCAATCTTGCAGTTATTGAGTCAACCATAAACTCTTCTGTAGACCAAAGTATTCTAGAGTCAAATGTGAGCCCATCTGTCTGACAGCTAAAGCTAGGCCCAAACTGGTTAATGGAACAGGACAATGATCCCAATCACAGCAGTAAATCCACAACAGAACGGCTGAAAAAGAAAAGCAGCAAGGTGCTACAATGGCCCAGTCAAAGCCCAGACCTGAGCCTGATTGAAATGCTTAAGAAAGCAGTGTGTAAACACAAATGCCTGCAAATCTTGACAAACTGAAGCAATGCTGTAAAGAACACAAGGCTAACATTCCTCCACACCAATGTGAGAGACAGAAAACCATGGCTTCACATTACTGGTGCTAAAGGAGGTTGCTCCTTAGATTTTTAAACTCTCTTTTTCACACGATTGTGCTGAGAATTTGCAGACACGTGACCGATAACTATGTGATGTCCACCATTTTGGATGTGTAAGTGGTTTGGCTAGAGGTTGATGGCAGAGTTGGTTTTATTAGGCCCATTGTGACGGACATATCTCGAGCAATGTGCACATGACATCATTTGAGAAATCCTAATATCTGAAAGTTGTCGGAAACTAATAATTATCTTTAGCTCACATCAGTTTACATTAGCATGCCAACAAGTAGCCTCAATGGCTGCTGAGACCACTTAATCTCTATAGTGTCTCACGTTAAAATGCCAAACTTCAGCTTTGAAATGAGCACATTTACAGACTAGTCCCTCCCCCAGAAAACGGTTTCGGTCCCAAGAACTAACGAGGCAGATGACAGCTGTCTGACAGGCCTCACCGCCGCTAACAAAAAACAAACAAGAAACAAAAACAACGACGTGGCTGTGGTCAGAGTACTAACAGGCATCAAAATGACCAGAATTCAATAGGTGATGGCATGGTGATGTGGACCATCCTTTATATACAGTTTTTGAGATTTCTCTTTGTCAGCGTCAATGTGTTAGCAGGCTACAAAGTTAGCTATCTGGCAAGCTCTTAACCACTTGTAAGTCATGCCAAAGCTGCTGCTTTCAGACCAAGCTAATTTCATGTGACAGCAGCTGCAGTTACCAGGAAATTTACAATACACTTCTGATCCTTTATTCATCATTTACTAAATTATTGTCCATTTACTAAAGCTACAAGCAATTTCTCTGATACTAAATTGAAATGTGAGGGAATGATGCCGTGGCTTTCTAAAGTCTCTCTCCTGCAGCCAAACGCATGGAAGTTAATAATTTCACACAGCCTGCAGAAATGGTGTGACGGGGGCTTCCTGGGGACCCTGGGAAGTGATGAACAATTAGAGCCTGAATGATTATTAGCCATTATTGGTATGAATCCCATTTCTAACGAGAACCAAAGAACTGTGTCTTTTATTGTTTTAATCAAATGAGATTAGCTGCAGATGTCTTCCGCTTTTCAATGTGCCAGTTTTACTGTTGCTCACTACAGCAAAATTAAACATTAATCCACTGTGACCTAGATAACTCCAAAAGTGTCTTACTGACACAATATGCATTCACATGCATGCATGCACGCAAATGGACACACTGACGTTCCCTCGCACATCATTTATCATCACACCTCCCTCTCACACACACAAACACAGGGATACACATAAACACACAGGAAACCGTTATTTTTGAACACATTCATTTCGAGAATTAAAATCACGTGATTTTCCACTTTAAATCTTGAGATTATTTTATTTCAGTGTTATTTAAGTCATAAAAATTATGTGATATTTATGTAATATTTCAAGACCGAAAAGATCATAAAAATTCCAATAATACATAAACGTTAATGCAGCAGGAATCCCTGTTTTCTGTTCTAAATCATGCAACAAAGAAGAACCAAGTTTGACCATTTCACACACAATTTGTGTGCAAAAATGACATCCCACCAGCTGTTATCTTCTGCAATTATGTCTGCCCGCATTATGATATCGGGTCATGTGATTCACATCTTAAGCCTGCTACAGGAAACCACAGGCAAAACCATTTATCTTTCAACAGCAGGTTCCTACTATTTTAAGCTATTTTTAACTGTAAATAGACTATAACATTTTCATTTGATAAAGTTTTGACTTTAAAAACCTGCTCATTTGTATACTGCTTCTTGTTATGATGCTTCTTCTTCCTTTAGATCAAGAAAGCAATGAAATGCTGTTTTCTCATTGCTCTTAAAGTATTAAAACTTCTATCTCCATGCCCTGTAGAGTGCCAAGTTCTCAAATTTACACATGGTAGTTTTAGGAGAAGGTTTAGCTGGAGAAGAAGCTCAAAACAAAGAATAAAGTAATATCAGTAAATAAGGCTGGGCCCAATGCTGAGCCTTGTGGGACTCCACGTGAACTGAGAGATGGGGAATCAAGTTAAAAACAGACACTGTGACATCTCTGCCAACACACAAATTAGAAATAGAATCACAATGTAAATCACCAGCAGTGGTTGTTGACACCTTCTTCTCCCACCTTAGGACTATTTTATTTTTATGCTAACGTAGACCACTTTTACCTCGCCTTACTCTTTCTTCCTAACACCAGACCACCTGCAGTGCCCACACTCTCGTTCTTCTGCCTGTTCTACTTTACTTTTGTCCTCGTTCTGGGTCCCTGAGTATACAGATGTGATCCAGTTCTACAATATTTCGAGGGCTGTTTCTTTTCCACCACTTTACCCTTCAATAAGACATATCCTAATTGATTTATGGAAGTCTTTTTTGCTGTTAACAGGACATTAAAATATCAGATCATGCAACTGAAAACCGCTTCCTATCAAAACATCTCTACAAGAACACTCTCCACTTAGCAGATATTAGCTACAGCTCTTGCAGCTTGTATTATTGGAGGTTCTCAGTATTCATCAGGTCTGCATTTTTGTGTTAGCATGGATTTGATGATTGCTTTATTGGCATGTTATCTCTTGACAACACAGTTTATCTTCAGAGACTGCCTTATAATTGAACTGTAATCATAAGGCAGTGACAATATTGCAACATTGGTCTACATAAATGAAAACCTGGATGTTCCACAGTAAAGACACGTGTTGTATTTTGGTGTGATTTACAAGGCAATGATTGCATGGACATGTTGGACTGAGCACCCATACCAATGATTAAACCTGACAGAATTATAACCCTACTACACTCTGGCTAAAGACATGAACACACACACACACACACAAATACACACAGACGTCCTACCAACTCAATTAGAAACACTACATTGCCGAGCAGCTTCTGTTAATCTAATCACTACCACTCCATTAACCATCCAGCTTCCCTGACCAAATCAGTATGATTACATCTGCTCCCTTCTGACTGTGGCCCTGCAGAGACGATAAATCAGGAGGGATCAGACTCTGCAGCTGTTTACTCTGCCCTGCTAACCTCTGAGGCAGCGGTCAAGCATCAAAGCCGAATCTACTGCCGTTAACGGTGCAGGTGAACCACATTTATAATCAGCACCTCAGACTAAGACTGGGTTGCTGAAAAAAGAAAAGAAAAGAAGACTACTACTGAAGTGATTAGCTTACCCTACTAATCTAAGAAAACCCTAATAATTACTGCCTTCTCATTTCTCCCAAAATAGATATAATGGAATTATCACCACAAACAAGATTAAATATAATGCATCAATCAAATATCAAGCTAAGCAAACTGGTTTATGTAGCGCCAACACTACTGTATAATGGAACAATAGGTGAGGGCTTTGAATGGTAGCCAGGGTATTCAGGCTGGATATATGTAATCCTATAATGTAATCCTCCAGCAGCTGTTCATCATGTGCTTAAATGTGTGTCACATCAGCAAAACCATCAACAATAGATTACGTTTGAAACTAGACACTGAAACATAATGCATGCTGAGTGTGAGTGTGTGTGCGCTTACAGGATGCTGTTCACTCTACGAGTCAGTTTATTGGACAAGTGGCTGACTATCACCATGTCATAAAGACATGTGGAGCCTAGTTCATAGGCTTGTAAAAATGTTATAGATTTCTGTATTTTTCTTTTCCTGTCTCCAGCTCAGAATCGACTCAAAAACCCACTAAGTGCTCAGAGTTAAATATAGTTAAATGTCAACCAACAACAGCAAACTCGGCAGTTCTGCATCAGGGATGCGTAAAGAATTATTTTTCAGGTGATAAGGTGCAGATGGGGAGCAGGAACCTGTCGGGAATTGGGATGGGGCGTGGAAAATGAGAAAAATCAAACCAAATCACTTGAAAACTGGTTGAAAATTCATTTAGTTGAAATGATTTTAATTGCAGACACACCTTCACCTGACCACGCACCTGATGTGCGTGTCCTATGAGCATGTGCCAGGGTTACTGGCGGTCTTGGGTGATGTAGGGGTATTTCATTGCAGGGGTGCATCCCTTTATATTACTTATATTTCATTTACCACGTTCATTCTATAAATGAAAAGATTTAAAAGAAAAAATTCTTTTTAGTTTTATTTTTGAGGATATAAGCCATTATTATTATTATTTTGCATATTGTTAAAAAATGCATCCTTGCATATAAGCAACAGATATACACTGTAAGATAATACCAATTTTAATGCATTTAAAAAATGCATTAGTAGCTAAAGCTTCAAGTAACCTTCATGAACTATTTTGAAGGATATTTTCATTGCATGTTATTGTTGGATACTGGTCACACTGGTGCATAAAAGCAAACCTATTTTCCCAGTTCTCATTTAGTGGAGTGCCATATAACAGAATATATGATTGCAATTCTTTGGTAGATTTAATATACATCAGTGGGTGAGATAACCAAGACTCAGATCAGAATGCAAGGGGGTAAGTGTATAAAAGAAACTAACAGGCACCTCTCTTAGCCCCTTATAGAGGTAGTCCTCTTTCCAATCTCCTTTCCATGAAGCTTAGATCCTCCTCTAGCTCCCTTAGCCTCATTTCTAATGAAGGCACAGCTTCATACATCCACATTCAAAAAATAGGTTTTTATTACAGTCCCAGATACACTGTTACCAGGTGAGCTCAGAGCACTTGTATCATTCGGAAGACCACAAGGGGGTCGAGCTCCCTCTGACTTACAATGCTTTAGTGTAAAAGTTAAACACACAAGTCCAGAATGAATGGAAGTTGGAGCATGCTCAGTGCCGGTGTGTAAGGATGCCAGCCAGATTCTCACACTTGTTCTATGATACATCTTGTTTACTTTCACTTTTGAGTAGTAGTGCAATCTGAAATATTTCAGATTATATATTGCATTTTTCGAGAACTAGCGCATCCTAACTGAGGAATGCGCTGATTTCTGTCTCCCACTGAGTTCTATACCTTTCACTGAAGACTATTTTTAAGGTTTTCAGACACACCAATCCACTCTCTTTCTGTGTACCGGAAAAGCCCCTCCGTATAGGGGATTCTTTGGTGTGAAACAGGAATTTCTCAGCTTTTTTTATCATTAAATAACAATTGTGTTGTCTGCTTTTCGAATGACCTACTTTTTCCCAAGTGTTTATGACGCATGTAGCTACAAAATAACTTTAATTGGCGTTTTGGAGAGAGAGAGAGAGAGAAAAGCTTGCAAGCTGCTCCTTTAATTTTACTTTAATGCGGATGATTCCCGATGAGTGCCAAACTGTGTGACAACACCCATTTATCTGCCTTGGGCTCTGAATATCCATTTTCTAGACTGACTGTAATTTGGCTCTGCAATTATTAATAAAATACAGCGAGAGCACATAAGTGTGAGTACTACACTGTAGCAAAAACGTAGCATATTGGTAAATGTGTGTCAAATGCAAAGCATTTCTGCTTCTGTCTCGCTCGCTCTCGCTCGTCACATCAGTATGTAAATCTCACTTTGAACTGCCAACTGTATAAAATATGGAGAAATCATCACCTTCTATCAAGGACACACTGTGCATATACTGCACTGTGTGTGTGTTGAGGCTGTGTGGGCTAATGTATGCGTGTGGGGAATATGCTCTATTGTGGATTATTATCTACTGGGTGTGACAACGTGAGCTCTGCAAGGATGTGTTGGAGGAACAGTGTAGGGTTACCATGGGAACTGGGAAATACCATTAGCCATATAGGGCTTCCATACAGGGATCATGTGACGGGCTTTTCTCTGTAATACTGAAGAGTCTTCACCTTACAATAAAAAGCACTCGAGGAGATTGGTGCTAAATTAACAAAAGCAAATTTCACCTTATTTCAGCCTTCTTATTTCAACTCATTCAAAACTCCAGTATCCCTCTACTTTATCATTCTCTCTCTTACGTTTTCCACAGTATAATATTAGAGTCTCGGCCGTTGTTGCTCTTGAGCCTCTTCATTATCACCGGTCCTTCTCCCTGGTATTTCTCTTTGTTTCTCCTGCTTTGGGGATCAAGGAAACCCTCACTGATAATAACAAGTCATTCATTAGTTTAGAAATAAACAGCATCTCTCCTTTGGCTGCAATTACAGACGCATCACTACAGTACTGCTCGCGCTCGCCTGCTAACTGCAGTCGGTTGGAGAAAAAGAATAAATACATGACGGTGAGCAGCAGCACTTCACTTAAAACTGCGATGGAAATCATTTTTGGACATATTAGAGGAATGACTGGAGATGAAAGTAGTAGTTGCATACGAGTAAATTACTATAATTTTCGATTTCACTTGGTTGCACACTTGATTGTACGATGTAATCGACATGGGACGTGACTATTTCACGGTTAATCAGTTGACCGCTTGAGGGCAGAGCAGGTCTGACAGCAGTGACAGTTATGGCTAACATATTATTGTGCAAACCTATTATTACAGTGCTGCATGTGTATGCAAGCTTTTTTGGTCTCCATCAAATATTTGGTAGTTTGTAAGCAGTGCAAGTGGAACAAGTTTGATGGGTTAAGTTGTTTCTACTAAAATAGAATAAGAGCAAAACTAGTGGTTAAAATCTCTCTGATAAATAAAGAAATATCTGTATGAGGGTGTGTGTCTATTTTTCTTTTTTCTCCACTTTTCTTAATGAGCCAGTCTGCTTCAAAACCTGGAAAATGTATTGCAGTGAGTGCAGTGTCTTTTGGATGGCTGGCCTAAAAGTTGGTTTCAAGTGAGGCATTTTACGGATTATTGTAAATGCTGGCTACAGATAAAGGTGCTATTTGAATGATTATTGATAAAAATAAATTAATTAACTTGAAGAACAAAAACCATGCTGTTGCCTGTTCCAGCTTCCTCAGCCCCAAGCAGCTAAAAAAAGAAAGAAAAACAAATAAATAAAAAGGAAATTCTAATTTTAACAAACTGCATTTTCTGACTAATATCTGGAACAGGCTTTAGCATTTCAAAAAAGGAAAACAAATTAACCAGACTGTGATCGCAGCTCCTAGATATTATCATGTGTATTAAAATTCAATTTCTGAGACTGTTTTAAATGGGCCAGCCTGCCAAAATTAAGCTGAATGGCTGCACTGAACAGTCTGAGGTTTCATAAGGCACTAATGCACTGTGGGATGGCGGGCCTGCTCATTTGGTCTGCTACAACAACAACATAGCTCTTTGGAAACACTGTATTTATACAGCAATTAACAACCAGAATTGCGCATCTGCAGAAATGGCTTAAATTTGCTTTTACATTACTAGCTTTTTCAGTTTTGATCAAACACTTGTCTGTCGGCTAGAGTAAAATCCTGAGTTGCAATCAACTCATAGCTATCATGATAATAACTCAGTGGATTGGTGAAGAGGGCCAGCTCTGTCCTGGCCACCCCCTGGACTCCATAGAGGAGGTGGGCGAGAGGAGGATATTAGCCAAGCTAATGTCTATTATGGAGAACACCTCTCACCCCTCGCGGAGGCCCTGAGCAGCTCCTTCAGTAGCAGGTTGTTAGAGCCACTGTGTGGAACGAGTGCTGTCACAGGTTCGTCGTCCCAACAGCAGTCAGACTGCATGGTGTGCACACTTGATAAATAAAAAAATACACATCTATATGCATTTCATTTATGTACATGAAACAAAAATCTCCCTGGGGTAGTCTTCTAATGTATTTAACTGTATATAATAACCCTTTGTACACAGTAGAAATTACTCTTGTACTTTATTGATTCTGCATTTTTAGCAGTTTTAGTTTTTTTTGGACACCATTTTTCTTATTATTTTCTGATATTTCTCCACTTTTCCTTCCTGACCCTTGTGCTGCTGTAACACGTGAATTTCCCCAGTGTTGGATTAATGAAATCTAAAGTCTAATCAAGGTGTAATCATCATAAAGAGACGTAACTGAAACAGCTGAAATATTTCCAAGGACAAACTGTTTTTTAATGCCGCCACCAAACAGCGACCCATCTCCCAGCGACAAACAGAGCGCTTCCTGGTTGTGCATTAATTCAGACGGGATCTCTCTGCTCTGAGGGCTGTTTAATCTTTTCCTTCTGTGGCAGCACGGCTAACTGTATTCTTTCAGTTCGTCTTAGATTGATTGCTCATATGCAAAAGCTCAGTGGGCTGTTGCGTATATTGTAATGACCTTCTGGTAGTGGCGATCAAGAACAAGGAAATTTTTGCTTTTGAAATATCAACCAGAACCTCTCTTCTCCCAGATGAATTTCTTTCTTCTCAGCATATGAATTCCTCGGAGCGCTACTAAATTAATTCTGCTTCATGCTTTTCCATCCATCTTCCATTCCTTTTATCAGTGTTTACATCTGTTGGGAAGGGTTACATTTTAATAGGGCTTCTCTGTATACATCTCAAACCATACTCGTAACCAGCACGTTTACGACGGTAAGCAGTAATGGGTTTTTTTCTTCTCAGTTTCAGGTTTGCTTGAGCAGGTGAAATATGATGTGATATAAAAAAAATTTTAAAAAGGAAAAAGTACCCAAACCAAGAGTGGGAACACTATAGACTAAAACTTAGACTTCTTTATTTCAAAAGCACATCAAATAGTTAATAAGCATCTTCCAAAAGTTTCTTCCAAAAAACAGTCCAATTGTGTTTATGAATTCTTAGAGTAACAAATTCCTCATATCACACCCAGATAATAAAATCTATCATCTTGAAAGTGTGCATAACCTTTTGGATGAGACTCCTCAGCTTACTGCACACAGCTCTTAATACACCAGTTGCTTTAAATGGTTCTTATACACTTTCCTACTCTGGCTGAACACGTTTGCATTCACCCATTAATACATTCACACTCTGACGGTTGCATCAGAGACAAACTTGAGGATCAGTATTTTTCAGGTCACTTCGTGGAACTCTTGCTATGACCATTTAATTTTGTGGCTCTGCGATGCATACTGGAGCTCTCCACTGCCTCGGTGGTGCATGACGTGAAGAGTGCAATCTTCTCATATAGTGGGTAAAGGGGTGCAGAGGAAGATGATCTTGAAGGGGAGATCTGCAAATTTTCAGTCAGGTACGGTATTTTCATTTTGCCAGTGTTAGATTATTATGCTCACTTTACTGCTTGCGTTGGCATATAAAAGTTTTCCATCTGAGATTTTCCCTCCTTTTCTGGGTATCTTTTTTCTCTCTATTTTTATTTATTTATTTTCTGGTTTTAATGTTGCCTGACCTTCTGTTGCTGTTACCACAATCTCCCACATTTGTCTTTGCTGTTTGGGCCATTTGCAACCTGCTGTTGTGTTGTTTCTCGGTTTACTCCGTCTTGATGATGGTTAGTAATTAAATACGGATCATAAAGTGTGTTATTGTCGTGGGGGGTGCACAGTATGGCTTTATTTGGAGAACAGTGGCGCCTTTCAGTACAGTTAGGAAGGATAAAAGCCTGCACCAAATTAGTCAAAAAAGTCACTTACAGTAATATAGAAGTAATAAAGGTTAAGTCAAAAAATATGGAGAGGAAGGAGAGGATGGTCTCTCTCTCTCTCCACTCACACACACACACACACACACACACACA